>ML408370.1:15942-37186 GCA_005239525.1 Nicotiana knightiana | reverse complement strand
TTTGCTCATGTTTTCATCTTATTCATCATCCAAAACAACTCGTCTCCTAGATCGATGCCTCTTCACCAAGGAACCTTTATATTTATCCTCTTCATTAGAGGCAAGGATTCTTTATTCTTCCTCTTCGAAGAGGATATATTCAAAATCTGCTCCTAAGCAATGTTGACATCGAGTCTAACTGCAGGACCGAAAGTGTGACGAACTCCACAGATTGAAAATCCTGAAAATTATAAAGGAAGTCAAAACAAGAAAGAAAAAGGAAAAAAATTCATGGTAAAGTAAAGTAAAATACCATGGGTTTTAACTTTCCACCCAAATTTTCGAGATAGAAACTTCCAGGATCTTTGCTCCAAAAGAGTAGCAGATAACATTTTCTCTACCCAATCACGGAAGTTAGGAAGCTCACCAAAGACTAGAATGATTGCTGAAAAAGATGAAAACATGAGCAAAGAATGTTAGTATTCTAAGAAAGGAAAAATATCATGATGTAAAAATAAAGGAAAACAAATGTGCAAAATTTCATTTTTCGGGAAAAAAGGCATATTCTTTTCCCCCGCTAAATCATGGGTTGGGGTAGCCACGAACCGAGCATACCAACCTTGGTCACAATCATCTTTAGGAGTAAGCAAGATTCATTTGCTTCTTGCTGTGAATGTGAAAATACCCTCACAAAAACGTTTTGGGAAATACATATGGAGGAGATATCGAAAAGCAAAAGGGGCGGAAATTAAACTCTATAAGTAGCAAAGGAAAGCCACTGCCCTCCATATTATCAAGCCTATTTGCTCCTGATAAACGTTGAACTAGCGATAAAACTCTATAATCAGTGGGTTAATTAGAGGTTTGAATCCTAAGGTAAAAGGATAAGTGTGGATGAATGAATAACCTTCACGGTAGGTGGTTATTCTCTCATTGGCACTAGGGGATGTGATTGGGAAGTCGGGTTTTCAATGAAATTCTCGGCGTACCAGAGGAAGAAGACTAGATTTGAAAAGAGAAGGATAACGATTATCAGGGTTAAGTGCTGCTATAGGGGGAAATTTCTTTCTTCTATGCCTCACAATCAGAGATAAAGAAAATCCTTGAAGAGCAATATCTAAAACTAAAGGCTCAAGCAGAGATTCGTTTTGATCCCTAGCTTTGGAAGACGGTCTAGGGGTGGATGTGGATTTATCTTTGGAGGAGGAATATGGTTTTGAAGAATTTTTCTTAAAAGAGGTGGTGCTCCAACTTGATATGGAACCTAGGCTACGAATCCTGCCACCTCTGTTCCTACTCTTAATCGAAGCCGTAACAGAATGGTGTTCATATACTATAATAGCACGCCGATGATTGGAATATGAAGAAGTGTTTGAAGATTGTGAAGCCATTGTTAGGAAATGCAGAATCACGAAGAGAAAATGAGAATTGCAAAGAAGTTTTAGTGAAAACGAAATAAGGAGAAGTTTTGGAAGATGCATGATACAATATTTATAAGGAAAAAAGTCATTTTGAACTGTCACCATGTGTAATGACCCGACCGGTCATTTTGAAGATTAGTGTTCCGTTCGGTAGCTTAAGGTCTCAAGCAGCTTCGTATTATGTGTTATGACGTGCATGCGTGGTCGAGTTCGGATTTCAGATGATTCAGGATTAATTTGGAAGAAGGATTCTTGTTTTAGAAGCATAAGTGGTAAGAGTTGATCGGAGTTTGAATTTTGCATAGACGGCTCCGAAATGGCATTTTTTGATGGTTCCAATAGCTCCATACTGTGATTTTTGTCTTAGGAGCGTGTCCAGATGGTTATTTGGAGGTTTATAGGTCGTTTCGACATGAGTTGGTGAAAGTTGGAAAAAATTGAAGATTTTGGTAAGTTTGACCGGAAGTTGACTTTATTGATGTCGGGGTCGGATCCCGGTTCTTGAAGTTGGAATAGGTCCGTAATGTCATTTATGACTTGTGTGAAATTTTTTTGAAGTCAATGGGAGTTGGTTTGTATGAATTAACATTTGTTTTGGAATCCAGAAGTTCATAAAATTCTTAGGCTTGAATCGATGCGCGATTCGTGATTCTAGTGTTGATAGAGGCAATTTGAGGTTTCGAGCAAGTTCATATCATATTTTGGGACTTGTTAGTATACTTAGTTGGAGTCCCATGAGGCTCAGGTGAGTTTCGGATGGGTTTGGATTGTGCCGCCATCTCATTTGGTATTTCGTCGTTGTTTCTTTTGGCATAAGGTACCATATTATGAAAACAGCATTTGATTTGTGATTTGATTGAACCATCGGATCCACATCATAATAGCAATAAGAGTCGTCGCATTTCGAGGTCAAATGAGAGAGTTATGTCCATTTCTGTGTCGGGAAAGACTGCTGTTTTTCTGGTGTTTGAGGGAATAAAGGCAAATCATAGGTGTGAAATGTGATTTATAAGTATCAGGTATGAAATGCGATTTATAACTCTTAGGTGTCAGATGTCACTTTCCTGGAGAGGTTTCTAAAATTGTGGGTTTTACCATTTTCAACATATTTTGGGTTGTAGACCTCAGATTTGAGAGATTTTGAGGGGTTCGTCTCGTGTTCAATTGGGGTAAATATTCTAGATTCGAACTTGTTTACATTTCATGATTTCATACTTATTTATATCATTAAATTAGTGAATTGAATGGAAGAAAATGAGAAATTTTATAAAAATCTTACAAAATGTACGATGAGAATTTGAAGGGTGATTCGATATTAGAAATTAGTAATTTTGGTATGATTGAACTCATATCGGAAGGGGTGTCCGAATTTTGAGAATTTTGTCAGGTTCGAAGGTGCGGGCCCAGGGTTGATTTTTTAGCTTTTGTTAAAGATAGAAGGTTTATTATCGGGAATCTTTTCCTATGAGTTTTATTTATAATTTGAAGTTATTTTTGCTAGATTTGATCCGTCCGGGGGTTGTTTTACTCGAGAAGGTCATTTTAGAGTAACGATCTAGCTTATTTGAGGTAAATATCTTGCCTAACTCTGTGTGGAGGAAACTACCCCTTAGGATTTGAGTCATTTGTGTTAATTGTGTTATGTGAACGCCGTGTATGCAAGGTGACGAGTACGTACTCGGGCTTATTTGTGAAAATTTGACCATTTAGGGATCTTAGGTTATTATGTTCATTAGATGTGAAATTATTTTAGTATGTTAAATTCTCCATTTACTAAATTCACCCTTACGTGTCTTATTTGGAATTAATTGATTCATGTTCTTTATTGGAATTGATTGATTAATGTTCTTTATTTCCTTCTTGTCTTTTTCATAGTTGCTTAACTTTAACTAAAGTTATTATTATTGCTTTAGTAATTGCTTAACCTTAATTGAGGTTATTTGTATTTCTTCTGTAATCGCTTAATCTTAACTGAAATTATTATTATTTCTTCCGTAATTGCTTAGCCTTAGTAGAAGTTTTGTTATTCCGTTTATTGTTGACATATTTGTATTTGGAGTCATTGATTCATGTTATCTCTCTTATCGTCGAATTGCACTTTGGTGGAATCATTGTTACACATTATCTCTCCCTTGTTGAGCTATTCTTATTGAGACCATTATTCCCTGTTGTGTCTTTCTTTGTGAGATCGTTCTTCCGTTTCTTTGTGCTATGAAGTTCTTGCGTTGGTTTACTTGTCGTACTCTTGTGGTATCATTGTCGTCGTTGTTGTACTTAGTGTTGTTGAGCCAAGGGCTATGCGTGGTTGTGGTATTAAAACTGTTTTGAGGAAATATTGTGCATATGGGCACATGTTGTTAAAGACATTTTATTTTGTCGTTATGTTTTGGAAAACGTGATATTGTTGAAAGGATTTTGTCGGGGTGCTCGCACGTGAGCAATTCGTGCTGTTTTTATTATTGATATTTGCACATGTGGCATGACAAGGCGGGCTATATATGTGAGTTTGCGCATGTGGCGAGACAAAGTGGGAATATTAATATGCGCGTATGGAGAGACAAAGCGGACATTTACTTTATGGTTGCGCACGTGGCGAGACAAGGTGGGATATGTTGGTAAATGATTTGTGAGGACTTGTGATGGCCTGGGAGCATTGATATTTGAGTAGTGGTGTGCCTACCTTGTGTGATTTATACCTTGTCCATTTTGTGGTGATCGTTTCTTATGTGTCATTCATTGTCTCAAATCTTACTTGTTCACTTGAATAGGGATAGTACACTTGCACAAGCATACACGTAATTAATCACCCATATCGATTTAAGAAGATGAATCCTGATGTTATTGACTATTTACATGTACTCTTATTTACTTGCATTCTGTGTGAGGGTTGTTTTATTGGCACGTGAGTTGTCTGTGTGGTCATGAATCATTATTATTGTTGGTACGTGAGTTGTTCGCGCGGATATTTGATATTGTCACTCCCTTGGCGCGTGAGTCCGTGCAGTTATGAATTGTAAAGTGGCCACGAAATACTAATTAGGGTTCATGAGTTGGGACCCGTGAGATGTGACTATGAGGTGAAGTACCTCGGAAAAGTCCTTGAACAAATCTTGTACGAAAGTGGTTGCTCTTATTGAGTGTTACTTGTTTTTTCTTACTTGGTTTCATCGGACTTAAACTGTAGTCAGTTTACTCCACGACGTTATTACCTGTTGTGTCTCGTTGCTAATTGCTGCTTTTAGTTTACTCTTTCTAGCGTTGTTTCATTATTATTATTATGCTTAGCTTTAGATTGATATTGTTCCCTGTTAGTTTCACATTCATACTTGTACTTGTTGTTAAGTTAGTAGGTGTCTTGATTGTCCCTCGTCATTACTCTACCGAGGTTAATCTTGATACTTACTGGTTACCGCCGTGGTGTACTCATGCTATGCTTTCTGCATATTTTTTTGGCAGATCCAGGTACTCAAAGTTTGTTGATCATTTGCTACCCGATCGTGCATTGCTGTGGAGACTCAAGGTATACCTGTTGTTGCGTTCGCACACCTCAGAGTTAACTTCTAAAATTTTACTTTTTATTATTTATTTCTATTCCGGAATAGTTGTACATAGAGATCTTTTAGTAAATTCGGCAGAGCTTATGACTTGTATTACCGGTTTTGGGATTGTAAGCTTTGTATAGAAAATTTTTTGTTCATGTTTAATAGCTTTTGGTTGAGTTTGCCATTAATTCAGTAAGTGTTAGGCTTACCTAGTCCCTAAGATTAGGTTCCATCACGACATTCTACGGAGATTAGAGTCGTGACACCATGTAACTGTTATGGTAATTTTCTGCTAAAGTAAATCATAATGATTTCGGGAAGAGGCGGCAAGACATTCCCGCCATAAATAAACTCATCACTTCCCGAATATTCAATTGAGAATATTCAGAAAGTGGGGGGACTATCTGTATTGGTGGAAAAGTAGATTCGTCATGTGGATTATTGATATGCTGACAGATAGCATAAGAGCCAAAACAGAGTGGACATTAGAGAAAGCATGGGTAAAACACCCATAGGATCGCTCAAGATACCGGACCTGACAGCCGAAAAGAGGAAATAGATGCGAAATGAATAATTAAAGACTCCAAGAAAATAAGTTTCATTAATAGCCGCAAATATGGAAAGAAATCTGCATAATCCTTGATTATGCGTGATTGGCTGTTATTACCATAAACGTTATACATTACCCATGTAACAAGTGATTAATACAACTGACTTACTTTTCATATGTATGTGCAGGGAACTTAACGTTAAGCACTGGGGCCAAATTCGAATTGGTTCTTGGTCCTGGTCAGAGACCATTATGTTCGCGCCGATGGTCTAACAAAGAGGCGAAGTAGTAGTATCTTTTTTTATGAACGACACGCTTCGTCTGCTCCCTCCCCGTGTCCACTAGCGTTCCTATCCAGAGTGAAGAGAAGGCGAAAAAGCGGCTGCCTCCACTTTGATGTTCCAACCCTAAAATGTAATAAATATTAATAATGAGCAGAAATTTAGTAGGACAAAATAGTTACATATTGTACCCTTATATAAACCTCCTTACTATATCTTGTACTATTATCAAGAATTTATCGAAATAAAACTATCAATTGCTTATAATTTATATTCTACTGTTTGAAGATCTAATTTTCTCCTTTTGGAAGAAAGTTGTGACTATCAATAAGATTTTCTTTTCTTATTCTCTCAATATTTTATTTTTATTATTTGCTATTCATTTACATTAGGAAAATAAAGTAAAATTAATTATTAGCAACCCGAATTATTCATTTATTTGCTTTGACCGAAAAAATTATTTTTTGGCTAAACATAAACCAAACCGAAAATAAATCAAGCTGTTTTGATTTGAATTTTAAATTATTAAATTTAGTTTTGCTTTTGGTTTTAAGAAAAAAATAAAAGGAAAAATCAAATTAAACTGACTCTCTCTCTATATATATAAATTAACTGGACAATAAAAGAAGTCATCCGTTAATCTATATTTACTAGAACTAGGGGTAGTAGTATATAAATGTATAATAAGGTCAAAATACATACATAGGTAATTTTCAAGTATCAGTTTTTCTTTGCAAATAATTTCCAATGGTTTTATCCTCTGGACTTGTCGGCTCAATTTTTAAGAAGATTACCTTGTATTTGTATTAAGAAATCGAATAAATATATATAAATTATTAATTTAGAATTTAATAACTTAAAAATATTATAATCACGAACCCATAAGGTTTAAATTCTAGCTCCGCCTCAAATCATATATACACTTCTAATATTTTCTTTTTGGTCTCCGCTATGATTTGAACATGATACCTGCTTCATTAACCACTTAGCTATTATACTTGTTCGTAATATAATTAGCTTTCTTTTCAGCGGAGGAATTGTGGTGGTTTTTTAATGGCGTTCCTCCCTATTGCTTGTTCATAGCCTTCGAATCAGTGGCGAATTTAGAGTGTGGTATATGGGTTATATTGACTCTGTATTTTTATAAAAAAGTTCACTAAATATCTATAAATATCTAACTGTAAACTTAATTATTATTGTATATTAATTTAAAATTACGACAGGAACCCATAAATCTCAAATCATGGATTCGCCTTTACTTCGACTATTTTGTGGCTATCCCCTGGAATCTTGATCGAGGAATCTGCATTCTGGTCTTCTTTAATTTATCCTCGGAACACTTCCTTTCGTGTAACTAACTATCTAGAATATCTTACACCGTTGCCTGATTCATCTTTCGTCTAATTTTGAATTGATTTAAATACGTCTATTGTACTCTTCTTGATTGAACTAAGAGGTTTCAAATGAGTGTTTTGATTCTATGTTATTGATTTGGATGAGCTCAGATAAATTACATAAGTTAGAGAATGTGATTTTGTGGCTTAATTTAACTTAAAAATGCCATTAGCAATATAAAAAATTTCTAGCGCATGTTAAAAGTGAAAAAAAAAATTAATGTTATAGGGGCGTGTCAATAATAGTTATGCTATTGCCCTATTGATTTAAGTCCTCCGTCAATTTCAAATCCATATTTTTTCGAGTTCATCTTCGATTGAAGTTTTCTTAACCTTTTAAAAATCTTGCGTAAATTTTTTACGTGATCGCTCTTGTCCAAATACATACACAAGATATATGTACATCTCACCCCTACTCAAAGAGTTTGGAGGGGGAGGGGGGGACCAACTGAAAATTAATGATGAAAAATCTTACATTCAACCCTAAAATGGTATTAATTCTTTCCTTTTCTCTTTTAAGGTAGATGTCATAGCCTACGATTTGCCACCTAAGGTTATGACATATCTTAACTCCAAAGTTTGACCAATCATTTCTAGTGTACTCTATTTTGAACGTAATTGCACTATCTGCATCAAGCCACGAAGCTCGGCCCCCTTTTTTTTTAATTTTTTTTTTAAATGGATCGGAACTAGTAATAATTTTGGGAAGAATTATAATCAACAATTAACCTCCTTTAGACGTTCCCCAATTAAGAACTTAGAACCAAGAGAAAATGATGCTTTTATAATGATACCAAACTAAATTTAAAGGACAGTCTTAATCAAAGAAACTAGAATTTGTCCATATAATGCATAACCATAGCTAATAATTTAGTAAAAAGGTTTTTTTTGTTCCAAAATTGGTAAAGTACTCACGAACACATTTTTCCTCCATTCATTCCATAATTTACTATTCTACCTCAGTTCATTCCATAATTTACTTTTGAATTACTAAAGTAAAATAATAAGTATGATTATGTTAGCATGCAAAGGGAGAGAAAGAGCATCCTGATATACTAAGCATCCTGTATTCACGTTCCGGGGAAGGGCCGCACTTCAATGAGTGTGATGTAGGCAGCCTATTCTGATGCAATTATCAGTGACTGATTTCACGACTCGAACCCCTGACTTTATAGTTGCTCAAGGCTCCCCTTCAGCCTGCAAAAGGGGAATGAAAGTTAAAAGAGAGAGAAAGGAAAAGACCTTTTTTTTTTATTTTCAGCAATCACAGCTTTAGCTTCTTTTTTCTTCAGATCTAATTAAATTCAGTTATCTAAATGTTTCTGCACGAATAGTAAGTAGTTAGAAAATAAGTGAAGCATTTTTTTTTGGTAACTAATTTCTTTTTATTAATCACCAAATAGTAATTACATATCAAAGCAAAACTAACACAACTTGCTTATCTTTTGAATACTCCCCATACTAAACTACCTAGAAACATAAATCATACACAAAAAATTTGTTTCTAGGAGTAACTCTAACACTAACTATATATGCTATATCTTTTGAAATTTGCTCTACATTTCTGCTTTTTTTCTCAAAGACTCTTCTGTTTCTTTCAAGCCATATATGCTATACTAATTCTGCATACATCATTTTGAATACCATCGCACATGAAGACTTCCCTTTTGCTTCAATAATGGACCATTGAAGGAATTGTTACCAATTGCAACTTCCCAACTTCTTTCTACCAATCTATTTACACATCTGTTCCATACTTGAACTGCATATTCACATTGCCAGAATAGGTGATCTCTTATTTCCTTTTCTTTTTTACACATCACACAATATGGTTCTACATTGATCTTCCAGTTAACCAACCTGTCACAAGTCATTAGCCTCTCCTGAATCATGAGCCACATAATGAATTTTGCTTTTGGTCCTGCTGTATTTTGAAACATCAACGTCTTCTATTCCATTCTTCTATAATCTCCAAGAAGGTGAAGGTATATTTTCCTGATCATACTCTTCTTCTGACTTGGTGAAAATTGTATATCTTCTAGGATACTGTATGCCTCAATAACTTTTCTTACCATCCAGCATGCTTGTTGAGGAGCTAGCATTGTCCTCACTTGCTAATTCTTTACATAATAAGCATGGATCCATCGGATCCGTAATTTATCCTGCTTATGAGCTAGATCCCAGCATGTTTTTGCTATGACTGCCTTGTTCCACAACTTCAAATTGATTATGTTGAGTCCACCATCTGCCTTGGGTAAGCACACTAATCCCATGCTATCAAAGCCTTCTTTGTAATTTTATTTGTCCCAGACCACACATAGGATCTACATATCCCCTCTACCACTTTAATCACCTTAGCTGGAAGGATAAATAGTTGTGCCCAGAAAGCTTGCACCCCAAACAAGACACTCTGAACTAGCTGCACTCTGCCTGCATAGGAAAGAGTTTTAGCAGTCCAAGAAGTAATTCTTTTAGTCATTTTTTAAATAAGTGGATGCCATTGCAGTAAGCTCAGCTTCTTCGTAGATAAAGGGACTCCAAGATACTTGAATGGGAGTTCTCCACTTGTAAGTCCTAAGCACTGCAATATTTGTTGTCTGTTTGTCTCTTGAACACCTCCAAAATATGCTTCAATCTTCCTTAAATTAGCTTGTAATCCAGATGCTTGAGTGAACTGCTTGAACTTTTGTTGCATTGCTTGCACAGATTTCAAATCACCCCTAGCAAATAGCAGAAGGTCATCTGCAAAACTTAGGTGAGTGATCCCAAGTTTTGCACACCTAGGAGGATACTTGAATTCTTTCTCCTCTTTCAAACTAGCCAGGCTCCTACTCAGATATTCCATAGCAATAGCAAAAAGGAAAGGTGACATGGGATCACCCTGCCTTAGTCCATTTGCAGTATTGAAAGGTCTTGTTGGTTCACCATTAACTACAACAGAGTAGTTAACTGTCTGGACACATTCCATAACCCATCCTATGAATAGTTGAGGAAATCCCAGCTCCTCCATTACTTGTTTCATAAATTTCTATTTCACAGAATCATAGGCTTTTTGAAGGTTTATTTTGATCATAAATCTAGGAGAAATATTCTTCCTAGTGTATGCCCTTACTAGCTCATGAGCCAATATGATGTTGTCTGCAATCTTCCTTCCAGGTATGAATCCTGCTTGAGCTTCATTTATCACTGTTCCAATCACTTTCTGAATCCTAGCTGCCAAAATCTTTGAGATCAGCTTATACAAGACAGTGCAGCATGCAATTGGCCTGAATTCTCTAATAATTTTAGGTTTAGACACTTTGGGCACCAGAGTTACAGTTGTACAGTTTATTGCTCTATACAACTTTTCACACTGAAAAAATTCCAGAACAGCCCCCATAACTTCATCTTTGACAATATGTCAAGCTTGCTTGAAGAAGAATGCATTATAATCATCTACTCCAGGTGCTTTATCATCACCTATAGAGCATAATCCTTCAAATAGCTCTTCTGTAGTTACATCTATGCATAGGTCAATTCTTTGTTGTTGATTAAGTTTGGCTCCTTTTCTCATGATCTCCTTATTTATAGCAGGTAGTATATGAGCAGCACTTCCCATCAAGGACTTGTAAAAATCCACAACCTCTTTTTGAATACTTTCTGCATCATTTAATCTGCTCCCATTGATAGCTTGTAATTCAGTAATTTGTTTTCTCTGGCACCTTTCTGTCATCACAACAAAAAAATATTTAGTGTTATAGTATCCCAATTGTATCCATTTTTCCCTGGCTTTCTGTCTCAAAGCACCTTCGTCTATCATACTCCATTTCTCCAGATTCATCATCAATTCTTTCTCTTTTAATAATATCTCTACATTGCTGTCAGAATTTATATCTTTCTGTACTTTCTCTAGCTCAATTCTTCTCAGTTCTATCTTCCTTTTGATAAATTTGAATTCCTCTACATTAGGTTTTTTCAATACTATCCTTAATATCTTCATCTTTATCCACACAATCTTCATTTTTTGATCATGTAATTTTTGGTTCCATATCTGTTGAACTTCCAGTAGAAACCTCTCATGTCCAGCCCACACATTAAAGAATTTAAAAGGAACTCTCATGTTTCTCTGTAATTCATTGAAAGAAAAACTCATAGGTTCATGATCTGATATGGAAGGCTGATCATACACAATAGCTATATGTCCCTATTTCATCATCCATTCATAGTTTCCAAATACCTTATCAATATTACTCTATATTCTATCTTCACCATCTTGCTTGTTGGACCATGTATAATATTCTCCTTCCCAGTTTAGTTCATTCCACTTTAGCTCTTGGATACAATCATTAAAGTCTTGAGTTTCAGCTTTAGTGACTGGATTTCCATGTTTCCTATCATGTAATTGCAGTACAGCATTAAAATCACCTCCAATTATCCAGGGGTTGGTTATCATCTGATTTATCTCCTTCAAATTCTCCCATAGCTATTTCCTCTTCTCAATTGTATTATATCCATAAACTATAGATACTGCATATTCTCCATCGTTGCTAGTTTTGGAGACAATACAATGTATCACCTGAGCTTATGCTTTTATCAACTTCACATCATAGTAGTTAGGATCCCATATAATTCATACTCTACCATTTATTGCTGCATTATATTTATTAATCATCTCCCATCCAGGTGATATGTGTTGGCTGATTGTTTTTGCATTTTTCTCCTTTACTCTAGTTTCAATGATCCCTGCCAGTTTGATATTTTTGCTTTTCAAATAATTTTTCATCTCCTTACTATTATACCATTTACTGATACCCTTCATATTCCATATTAACCACTTCATTTATTGGTTTCTGCATTCCCCACCTCTATCATGAGGTAAGGTATAAGCTCCACCGGTACTTGGTGTCCCTCTTCTTGTACTGTTTCTACTAGACTGTGGTGTCAGCATGGGAAAGTTCTCAAAGTTAAAGTCTAGTGTTTTCTTCCCTTTATCCACCATCTCTTTATTGTTTCCCTTATCACTAGTTGACTGATTTGGTCTTGACTACAATTCTCCTTATTGAGCTCCAGCTTTGTCATCTGCAATTTTGTCTTTCACACCAGGTGTCTTAGGTGTTTCACTCGCACTTGTTTCTGCATTAGCATGTTCTACATTTATCACTTCTTTCGTAATGAGTCCTTTGGTTCTCCATTCATATGTAACCTTCTTTGCTGCCCTTTTTCTTTGTGGTTGCACTTTCCTTTGCTCCTTATTTTCTTGATGGTTATGACATATATGCCCAATAACTTGACATTTGTCACAATATACTGATTTTCACTCATAGCTTATGTCATGTTGGAATACCTTTCCTCTAGGATCCATCACCATGATCTCAGCAGGCATAGATTTTGTCACATTTACTTCAATAAGCATCCTTGCATACGAAATCCTTGTTTATTTAGTTGTGCATTCATCACCAAAAAAAGGCTTTCCAATCGCACTTGCAATCTTACTCAATGCTTCATTTCCCCAGCAGCTCATAGGTAATTTGGGGGATATCACCCATAGGGGAATATCAGTTAGAAATTCCTACAGATATCAAAATCTGGAGTCCAAGGTTTGAGAATAATTGGTCTGTTTCTATAGTATGAGGTCCAACATAGAAAATTCTGTGCATATCATCCATATTTTGAAACTTTATCACATAATAATCATGTTCATGAAGAAACATATATGGTTCAACAATGTCAAGCCAGTGTTGAGCAATATACCTTCGCATACATTATATCATGGGTTTTCACCCACAATATAAGCAATCACTGCTGCACTCTACTTCTCTTCTTCTTCCTTCACATCCTGCATCTCAAGCTGCACCACTGTTTGGCCATCTATAATCTGTGGAGATACATATTTCAAAGCCATTCCATGAGTAGCCACTCTATTTTGTTGAAATAGACTTGACCATTTTTTCGCCTCCTGCCGTCGATCTATGGGATTTGCCTCTGTAGTTCCCTTATTCTGCTCATCTCTTGGTCCCTTAACTTTCACACCATGTGCACTCATAGTTTCCTTGCCTGGGTTGACTTGTCTCACCCCTTCCATTACTGTTCCATCGGATTGCCCTTCAGCTCCAGTAGCAAATTCCTTCACTCCTTGTTCATCTTGAGTAGGAGAGTTGTGCATCTGATTTCCACTTATCTCTGAGCTAATTAATGGTGCAATTTCAACCTCTCCTTATTCAGTTGCAACCTGTTGCTCCGCTGTTTGCATGACCTCTCCAGCCTTCAATTTATTTGTATCTGAGTTTCTAATGGTTGAGATCGGTGTCTTTGGATGCTTTCTTGGTCTTCCTCTTCCTCTCCCTCGCCCTCTAGCCATGGCAGGCACACTCGGCGCACGTTTAGCTAACGTGAGCTGAGAGCATAGTGAAGACGAGCTCAGTGAGGAAAAAAAATTGAAGAAGAGTGAAGCATTTATTAGTAAGCTATTTTTCAAATTCACTAGTAATGCTCCAATTAATGAAAGTGTTAATTAAGTGAGACGTTTAAGACAGAGATGATGTTAAGGAAACTATAAAGAAGGATAATGAAAAATTAGAGTTCTAGAATAACAATGCAAACGAATAATCCCGATAGAATATGAGATGAGATGTTGGTTTGAGTTCTTTAGTCTCTTTCCTTTTGACTTATTACTTTGGCTTTACTCTTGCTTATATAAACACATCCCAGTTTTTGTCTATAATAGTAAATATAATAGGGCTTTGACTCCTTAATCATTGAATAAAGAAATGTTCTGAGAGAAACGTTTATCCATAAAAACCAAGAAATTAAATATATGCATATAAATATGTGAGGTCTTTCGGGAAAAATAATGCGAGTTTGACCACAGTATCACTCAATATCTTCCGGGGTGGTCGAACCCAATAAAATATAAGTTGTCTCTCTTTTTCAAACTGTTGCATCCATTGCTTACCAAGAGGATCTGCATTGTATCAAGTCTGAGTATAGTTTCTGTTAGGTTGATGATATTATAATTTTGCATGTGACTCTGTTCTTCCCCATTGGCCAATAAGTCTCAAAATGACTGACAAAGATATATACAGCTAAGTCTTTGGAGTAGCTCAGAAGCAAAAATCAAAGGCTATTCCCACTCAAACCTAAAGCAAGAATTGCATATCATTCGTGTTCTTTTCGCAAAGCAACATATTCAATATATATATATATATGCACAAGCACACTCATGTATATAGCAAGTTCTTTCTCTACTCACTGATAAAAGCTTTCCTTTTTTACTCTTACCATTTTCTTGGCTAGCTTAAATTAAGTAATAGTACATTTAAGGTAGCCAAGAATATGGATTGGATTTCCTCAGAGGCTTCTTTGAGTACTCGCGATGGCGTTACTAACCAGATTGGATTGCTGTGGCAGCAAGTGAGAGCTCCATTGCTTGTACCATTTCTCAGAATTATGGTTGTCTTGTGCCTGGCAATGTCTTTGATGTTATTTGTGGAGAGAGTTTATATGGGAATTGTCATAGCTTTTATCAAGCTGTTGAGGCGAAAACCGGAAAAGAAGTACAAATGGGAGCCAGTAAAAGATGATTTGGAACTAGCAAATTATTCTTATCCTATGGTATTAGTGCAAATACCAATGTACAATGAAAGAGAGGTATGATTTGATCTGAATCTTATAAACAGTGCTTATGTCAAGAATGTTTATACTATTAGTGTATTTTAATTTAACATGTTGTAGCAAGTGTATTTGTCTTATTTTTTTTAGGTTACTAATTCCAAATTTTTATACATGTTGTTTTGTTTTTAACGACCTGATAGTGTACAAATTTATTTATATGTTATTAAAGTTAAACTTCTTTTATTACTTTGCAGGTATATCAGTTGTCTATTGGAGCTGCTTGTAACCTTTCATGGCCAGCTGATAGAATCCTTATTCAAATTCTTGATGATTCAACTGATCCTACTATTAAGGTCCAAAATGCCTTAAATTTCTACTTGTAGCAAAAAAGAAAAAAAGATGCACAAATGACTATCATCTTTTTCTACTAAAATTTGAAATGATTCTTTTAATTAAAGAGCCAACTCCTAATAGTAGTACACCTAATCTAGCATAGGCTTCTAAAAGTAATCTTTTTCAAGTAAGGTTAAAATATTTACACAATCATATCACGTATAAGGTTAATAGATACAACTAATTTCTACAATAAACCTTAATTGGTAATATGACTGCAAATATCGCATGTTAAACTATACTAGTAATAGAAAATATTATATTCTCAATGCGTATATATATAACTTAAATTTCTTGGTTTTGGTAAAGGGAAAGAGTGTAATTGCTGAGTTATTTCTATTAAAACAACAGGGTATGGTGGAACAAGAGTGCAGGAGATGGGCAGGAAAAGGAGTGAACATAAAGTATGAGATTAGAGACAATAGGAAAGGGTACAAAGCTGGGGCACTGAAGGAAGGAATGAAGCACAATTATGTGAAGCTGTGTGACTATGTTGCCATATTTGATGCTGATTTTCAACCTGAATCTGATTTCTTGATGCGAACTATCCCTTTTCTTGTACACAATCCAGAAGTCGGACTTGTTCAAGCTCGTTGGAAATTCGGTATATGCCTGTAAAGTTTCATATTAAAATTGCAATACAAGAAGTTGACAGGAAAAGTAATGCTGGTATTTTAATTAATTGCAGTTAATTCAGATGAGTGCTTGTTGACAAGAATGCAAGAAATGTCATTGGATTACCATTTCACAGTGGAGCAAGAAGTTGGATCTGCAACCCATGCATTTTTTGGCTTCAATGGTAGCCTATATAGTTGCGGCTTTACTATTATAATGGATAAAATTCAGTACGTTTAATTTAATTAGAGATTCTCTCGCTAAAAATGGATAATATGGACACAGGAACTGCAGGGGTGTGGAGAATTGCAGCACTTAATGAAGCTGGAGGATGGAAAGACAGGACAACTGTGGAAGATATGGATCTCGCAGTTCGAGCTGGTCTCAAAGGCTGGAAATTTGTCTATATTGGTGACCTTAAGGTATAATTATAATTTACAGGATCCAGATTATAATACAACAAACTCAATGTAATCCTGCAAGTGAGGTCTGTAAGCGGATCTTACTCTTATCTTGTGAAAGTAAAGAGATTGTTTCGGATAGACCCTCGGCTCATAGATCCAGACTACAATAACCTATACAATTAACAAAACTAATTAAATAGAACCATTTATTAATTAGATTTATGCTCAAGACTAGTACTATGTTCATTTTGATAGCGGTAGAAATATATATGGTAGGTAAAGTCTAGTCCCATGATCACTAAACCCCCCCCTTTTTTTTTTCTTTTTCTTTTTTTTTTTTTGTGGGGAGAAGTTTAAAAATTAAAATTATGTAGCCAATCATTTCTGCTGAAAGAGTGATGGAAACAAATGATTAGCTATGTGTATTAAAAATTAGCAGAAAATGCCAGTGGAACTATGTCATAAATCATTCTCATAGAAGTCAGCTTCCACAATTACTCTGAAAGACAAATGATAGGAAGTCAGATTTAAGCTAAAGAATTGGCTGAAAAGGGTCCCAGAATCTTATATTATCTGGGTTTATTTACAAAAGAATACAACAATAACAATAATAATAATCTCAGTGGTCTGGAAATGATAATTTGTACGCAAGTCTTATTCATATCTAGTGAAGGTAGAGAGGTTGTTTTTTCTTTTTTTTAATCAAGAACAGTGCAGTGAATGGATCCATAGTTCTATTTTACTAATTTGTTATCTTCACCTAAAGGTTCTTTAAAAAGATTACATTTTATTACGACAATAGTAATTGCATTTCAGTTCCAAACAAGTCGTGATCGGCTTTATGAATTTTTACGGTCCATGTCGCTCCATTTAAGCATTTTTTTCATTGTCTCTTTTTAACAAATTCAATTAGGTGAAAAATGAATTGCCAAGTACATTCAAGGCCTATCGTTATCAGCAGCACAGGTGGTCATGTGGACCTGCGAATCTTTTCAGGAAAATGGCACTGGAAATTGCTGCAAACAAGGTGTGTTACAAGAACTCTCTAAAAATGTTGTCGAGTGCGTGTCAGATTCTCCAAAAATAGTATATTTTTGAAGGGTCTGACACAGATGCGCGCAACATAGTATATAGCCCATATTTCGAGCTATTTAACGTAAAAGTTGAAATTCCAACAAGTAAAATGTCGATTTGATATTTGTTTTTGATCGTTGCAGAAAGTCTCTATGTGGAAGAAGTGTTATCTGATCTACAGCTTCTTCTTTGTCAGAAAAATCGTCGCGCATATTGTTACATTCATCTTTTATTGTGTTGTTATGCCTGCCACTGTTTTGATCCCTGAAGTTCAAGTTCCTATATGGGGGGCTGTCTATATTCCCTCCACTATCACTCTCCTCAATGCCGTCGGCACGCCAAGGTAGAGAAAAAAAGAATATTCCTTTCTAATAGTAAAGACCAGAAGCTACGTGCAAATTCTCATTAAATTTAAAAGAAATAAAATCCGTTTATTGACACGTCTCAATTCCTTTTCTTTTTGTGATGTAGATCACTCCATTTATTGGTTTTCTGGATTCTATTTGAGAATGTAATGTCCCTTCATCGGACGAGGGCAACGTTCATCGGCTTGTTTGAGGTGGGGAGAGTCAACGAATGGGTCGTGACAGAGAAATTGGGAGGTGCTCTGAAGACTAAAATGAGCTCAAAAGCTTCTAAGAAAGGTCGTTTTCGAATTGGAGAAAGGTACAAGCTACATTTCATGGAGATTTTCGTCGGGTTGTACCTTTTGTTTTGTGGGTGGTACGATTACTCATTCGGAAAGAATAGATTCTACATATACCTCTTCCTTCAAAGCATGGGCTTTTTTGTGGCTGGATTTGGCTATATTGGAGTGTTTGTTCCAAATTCTTAGCTGGTTTTTTTTGGAGCAATGTTTGATTCAAGAAGTAATCTTTATTTAAAATTTATGAATAATAGTTTGTAATTCTTTTGCACTGTGAATAAGCAGCTAAGACATGTATGTATGCTGCCTATCACTATTGTAGTTATTTATTTCATTCATGTATTGGTCAAAAGAGTAAAGGTATTTGGAAATTTTGTTGGTAGTTCTATATGAAATGATAAACAGAAAGAGATTATATATCAATTTCTTGATTCCATTTGTTGCTCTCCTTAATTCTTCTGAAGAATGGATACATTTTTCATTTTGAGAAATTCGTGAACATGCAAATCTAGTTCTGCAGTTGAATGCAAGAAAAAAATAGTTAGTTGAAAACTAACGACCACGGTGGGAGTCGAACCCACGACCTTTTGATCCGAAGTCAAACGCGCTAATCCACTGCGCTACGCGGTCCTGTTAATACTGAAAAGCAACTAATTGTATATACTACTAAATAAAAACGACAAATCCAAATAGAATCTTCATCAATATCTATATATATTTATTTAAATCACGAAAACCCTTAACAAAATATCGTTCGCTCTTTTTGTCCTTAAAAATAAACATTTTTATTGGACAAAATTATTGTAATTGTGATTAAATTATTTTTCTAATATTTAAAACTTAAAAATCAACTAAAATATTGGTTATTAAATCTTTCCTTATTGAACTAAGTACGAAGTTCAAATATTTAGGAATCTATAATTTATCGTTTTCGAATAATTTAAGCCAAGTAACTATTTAAGCAAGATTAACGCCTCTACTTACATATAAACAAATATTGTGGAAAACTATGTCAATTAGAAAATAGTCTAATTAAAAAAATTGCTATACACATGATTTACATAATCAACATTTGCTAATTTAGAATTAACACCTCATTAGTTGATTGAACTCTTTTTAATGAAATTTTTTATTTTTTCTAATATTGAAAATTTAACGTTTACCAGAAACCATGAAGGTAATAATGATGACATATAAACATCTCATTTTTTATTCGACCATGTCATTTGTTAACAATTTTAAGGTACTTAGTTTACATAAATACAAGGCCTTAATTTACATAATAAAAGGTATTATTGTTGATATTATACTTGGTTTATATTACTTTTAAAAAAAAATTAAGCTAGAAGCATCTTAAACTTGTGGCTACAACAATATTTTAAACAGTTACTAAACCAATATAGTTGAATCTTTAAAATAATGATAAGTTATAATTTTCCCCCCTATAATTTTGAAAAGTTATTCACATCATTGTAAAATCTTGAAATTTTAAAGCTAATTGGTAGCTCCATCAAGGACTGAAATGAATTTAGGATAGTCATTAATTTTATTTTACCTTTGGGCAAACGTAGTAAAGAAGAAGTTTTAGACTCCGCAAAAATACTACAACTAACATGTTAGTAATCTGTATTGCTATAAAATAAAATAATAATTTTTTTGAAAAATACAGAAATAGTGAGAAACCTCACTAGCGCGGACTAGCGCGGGATTAGCACGGTCGCACTAGTGGAATTTATCAGAGAGAGTGAGAAACCTGACTAGCGCGTGCTGAGCGCGGGTGCGCTAGTCCAGGCGTCCTTAGCTTCTCTTATGAAAAAATTATATATAAGAATAAACCGAGCCCACTGAATACACAGTGTGTCCTTAAGGAAATTATTCCCCTCAAGTACCCCGAGGTTTTGGAATATATCCTCCCAGGATAGAACGATTTAATTCACCAGCGTATTGGTACCAAAAACTCCGGTGATCGGCGAACCACTAATGGTCGTAAACACACACAGGAATATTTTTTGTGCATAAAAAGAAGAAGAAGATCAGAAAATTTAGTAAGTAAAAATTCTGGGATTCAAGGTATATTTATAGCCAATTTAGTATTGTTGCTGAAAAGGTTTTGTAACCTTTCAGAACAGCCATAGCTGTTTTGAACATGTATGAATATTGCGTGAAATTTAAAAACGGATTTAAAATAATTCGGGAAAGAAAACGGGGTCGAATCGGGCTTGGTCGCGGGTCATTCCGGATTTGAAACTTTTTCATTAATTAAATAATTTGAAAAGAATTTTGTCCAAAAAGATTAATCAATCAATCTTTGACCGAAGCCGAAGTCGAGCCGAGCGAGCGAGCGACGACGACGGCGCGAGGCTTGCCTTATTCTCAACTCTTTAAGCGCTAGAAGAAGAGCTTCTCTATATATACACATAGATTTTCTTTCCTTCTTCCTATGAGGGACAAAGTGCACTTATTCAAAATTTCACTTCCCTCCATTTCTTTTCTCACCATTTTCTATTCACTATCTTTAAGCTACTCCAAGCTTAAAATTAAGTTTGACCAAGCTTAAAATTAAGCTACACTAAGTTTAAAAACCAACAATTCCCCACATGAATGAGGAATGGCTATAAAATAAAAAAGGAATGCACGGACGTGTGTGTGTTTTACATGCAAGAATTAATTGCATCTGGATAAGTAGGTTTCCCTTTGAACTTTCCATAGTGAACTTATATCGGATATACTCGGTCAATCGATAGATTTGATATCTTTGAACCGTCGAGCTTTGTTGTATACCTAGACAACATAAGTCACACAATCAATCCTTAACCATCTATGATTCTCACGGTTGTGTTCGTTTCAGCCATGAACACCACCTGGTTTCATGAGTGCTTAGAGAATGAGCCTTTACTTTCATTCCCCTTGAAGTGGCTTACACTTCACACTCACATAGGTGATTCCTAAACGTGTAATCCTAAAGACACACTATCTGGTCATATCCTGCCAGACTTAGCAAATCATTAAAAAGCTTTAAGTTTTATTGACTCATCAAAAAACCTTAATGCTTTACCTTTGTTTATGAACATTGTCTTCATCACGAGAATGAGTTGAGTTATTTGACAATGTTGAACCGTCATTCATAATTTTGTTTGATCTCTTTGAACCTAGCTCTTGGGATCTCCAGTCTGCTAGGTAGAGTTACCACCATGATGACTTGTCCTAGGCCTTAACCTCATTCCTTTTGATGATCTTTCAACTGCCTCTCTAAATAGGCCTTTTGTAAGTGGATCCGACACGTTATCTCTTGACTTTACGTAGTCAATTGTGATAACACCACTAGAGAGTAGTTGTCTAACGGTATTATGTCTCC
>ML408370.1:0-15854 GCA_005239525.1 Nicotiana knightiana | reverse complement strand
CCTTAACCCCATTCCCTTTGATGATCTTTCAACTGCCTCTCTAGATAGGCCTTTTGTAAGTGGATCCGACACGTTATCTCTTGACTTTACGTAGTCAATTGTGATAACACCACTAGAGAGTAGTTGTCTAACGGCATTATGTCTCCGTCGTATATGACGAGATTTTCCGTTATACATAACGCTCCCTGCCCTGCCTATTGTCGCTTGACTATCACAATGTATACAAATAGGTGCCAAAGGTTTGGGCCAAAATGGAATATTTTCCTAGAAATTTCGGAGCCACTCATCTTCTTCACCTGCTTTATCTAAAGCTATGAATTCAGATTCCATTGTAAAACGGGCGATGCACGTTTGTTTGGATGGTTTCCAAGACACTGCTCCACCCCTAATTGTGAAAATATATCCACTCGTGGATGTAACTTCAGATGATCTGGTGATCCAATTTGCATCACTATATCCCTCGATCATAGAGGGATATTGGTTATAATGCAAAGCATAGTTTTGGGTATGTTTCAGATACCCCAAAACTCGTTTCATTGCCATCCAATGTATGTGATTGGGATTACTTGTAAATCGACTCAGTTTGCTAATAGCACATGCTATATCTGGTCGCGTACAATTCCTTACATACATCAAACTTCCCAATACTCTTGCATAGTCCAGTTGTGAGTCACTTTCACCTTCATTCTTTTGAAGTGCATAACTCACGTCAATTGGAGTCTTGGCAATTTTGAAATCCAAATACTTGAACTTGTCAAGTACATTTTCAATGTAGTGAGACTGTGATAATGCTAGACCTTGTGGAGTCTTGTGAATTTTGATTCGTAAGATCACATCAGCAACTCCTAAGTGTTTCATGTCGAATTTGCTAGCCAACATGCGCTTTGTAGCATTTATATCTGACATGCTTTTGCTCATTATCAACATGTCATCAACATATAAACAAACAATGACTTCATGACCCGGAGTGTTTTTAATGTAAACACATTTATTGCACTCGTTGATTTTAAATCCACTTGCCAACATTGTTTGATCAAATTTGGCATGCCATTGTTTGGGTTCTTGTTTAAGTCCACAAAGCGACTTAACAAGTTTGCACGCTTTCTTTTCTTTACCAGAAACCACAAAACCCTCAGGTTGTTCCATGTAAATCTCTTCCTCCAATTCTCCATTTAAGAAAGTTGTTTTAACATCCATTTGATGGATTTCAAGACCATACACGGCTGCTAATGCCACTAACATCCTAATAGATGTTATCCTCGTTACTGGCGAGTAAGTGTCAAAGTAATCAAGGCCTTCCTTTTGTCTATAACCTTTGACAACAAGTCTTGCCTTATATTTGTCAATAGTGCCATCAGCTTTCATTTTTCGTTTAAAGATCCATTTCGAACCTAAAGGCTTATTTCCAGGAGGAAGATCAACCAATTCCCATGTATGGTTTTCCAAAATTGATTGAATCTCATTATTGACTGCCTCTTTCCAAAACGCCGAATCAGAAGATGACATAGCTGCTTTAAAAGTTTGAGGTTCATTTTCAAGCAAGAATGTCACAAAATCTGGTCCAAAGAAAGTAGATGTTCTTTGATGTTTGCTACGCCTTGGACNGACTCGCATTCAGTTTTATACGGATAAATGCTTTCAAAGAATTCAGCATTATCTGATTCCATTATCGTATTAACATGAATCTCGGGATTATCAGATTTATGACCAAAAACCGACATGCTTTACCGTTTGTAGCATATCCAATGAAAACGTAATCTACTGTTTTTGGTCCGATTTTAACCCTTTAAGGTAAAGGAACTTGTACCTTTGCTAGACAACCCCACACTTTGAAATATTTCAAGTTAGGTTTTCTTCCTTTCCATTTTTCATATGGAATAGATTGCGTTTTGCTGTGGGGTACTCTGTTAAGTATTCAGTTAGTTATAAGGATAGCTTCCTCCCACAAACTCTGCGGTAATCCAGAACTTATTAGTAAAGAATTCATCATTTCCTTTAATGTCTGATTTTTTCTTTCCGCAATTCCGTTGGATTGAGGTGTGTAAGGTGCAGTAGTTTGATGGATAATTCCATATTCCGAACATATTTCTGCAAACGGAGATTCATATTCTCCACCTCTATCACTTCTAATCATTTTGATCTTTTTATTCAATTGATTCTCCACTTCATTCTTGTATTGCTTAAATGCTTCAATTGCTTCATCCTTACTATTAAGCAAATAAACATAACAATATCGAGTGCAATCGTCAATAAAAGTAATAAAATACTTTTTCCCACCTCGAGATGGTGTCGACTTCATATCGCAAATGTCAGTATGAATTAAGTCTAAAGGATTTGAATTCCTTTCAACAGACTTATAAGGATGTTTTACAAACTTAGATTCAACACATATTTGACATTTCGATTTATTACACTCGAATTTAGGCAATACTTCTAAATTAATTAACTTCCGCAAGGTTTTATAATTGACATGTCCTAAACGAATATGCCATAAATCATTTGACTCCAACAAATAAGAAGAAGCTGAAATTTTATTCATAGTATCAACAACCATTACATTGAGTTTGAAAAGTCCCTCCATGAGGTAGACTTTTCCAACGTACATTTCATTCTTGCTTACAACAACTTTATCAGAAGCAAATACACATTTGAATCCATTCTTCACTAGTAAAGAAGTAGAAACTAAATTCTACCTAATAGTAGGAACATGAAGAACGTTGTTGAGCGTTAACACCTTGCCAGAAGTCGTCTTTAGGAAAATCTTCCCATAACCTTCAATCTTGGCTGTTGATTTATTTCCCATAGAAATCTCTTCTTTGGGACCAGCAGTAGAGTAAGTCGCAAATGCTTATTTGACAGCACAAACATGTCGAGTGGCTCCGGAGTCAATCCACCACTCCTTCGAATTTCCAACTAAGTTGCATTCCGAAAGCATTGCACAAAGATCAACAATGTCATCATTCTTCTCCACTATGTTGGCTTGTCCCTTCTTCTTATCCTTTCTCGGGAAGCAACAATCAGGGGCTTTGTGACCAACTATTCCACAATTGTGGTTTCCCTTGAATTTCTTTTTTTTCTGCTCCTTAGTCTGTCCAGAAGATCTCTTCCTCTTCTTAATTTTTGGAGCAGTTTCTTCAACGATATTAGCTCCCATGATCGTTGAATTTCCACGAGACTTGTTCTCGGCTGCTTTGTTGTCTTCCTCAATCTTGAGACGAATCACAAGATCTTCCAACTTCATTTCTTTGTGCTTGTGCTTGAGATAGTTCTTGAAATCTCTCCACGAAGGAGGCAACTTTTCAATCATTGCAGCCACTTGAAATGCTTCATTCACGACCATACCTTTAGCAATAAGGTCATGAAAAATAAGTTGAAGTTCCTGAACTTGGGTTCCCACAGTTTTGTTGTCTATCATTTTATAGTCTAGAAACTTGGCAACCACGAACTTCTTCAAGCATGCATCTTTTGTCTTGTACTTCTTCTAAAGTGTGTCCCATAATTCTTTCGAAGTATTTATCGCAATGTACACATTGTACAAGTCATCCTCTAAAGCACTTAAAATATAGCCTTTGCAAAGAAAATCTGCCTGCTTCCACGTCTCAACAATCATGAACTTTTTATTTTCCGGCATGTCCGCAACAGGCACTAGAGGCTCCTCACTAGTGAATTTCTACATACCAAGTGTGGTAAGCCAGAAGAACATCCTTCGCTGCCATCCTTTGAAGTTGGCTCCAGAAAATTTCCCTGGTTTTTCTGTCGGTGGAACAGCAGTCCGGCTCGACGAGGCTATCGTCGTTGCCGCAACAGTCATAGAAGAACTTCCGTTATTAATTTCCATTTCTCACTGTTAACAACGGAAGAGTTCAATCAATGGCAAAATCAGAATAGTAAACAATACTGTAATCAACAATAAGCAGTATGTATAATAAATAAAAACCGAAGTTTTTATATACTGTTTCACAGAAAACAATGAAGTTTTTATGTTCTTCAAATCATTTTCTGAATTTCAAAACTCTGAAGTTTTTATATCTTCAAATCAGAATAATAAAATTCAGAAGGAGTAGAAAACACACACGTTTTAATCTCCACAAACAGAATGCAGAAAATAACAATATAATTTCCTTAAGATTGTTAGTAATCTGTATTGCTGTAAAATAAAACAATAAATTTTATAAAAAATACAAAAACAGTGAGAAACCTCACTAGCGCGGGCTCTATCGCGGCCGCGCTAGTGGAATTACCGAAGATAGTGAGAAACCTGACTAGCGCGACCACTAGCGCGTGCTGAGCGCGGGCGTGCTAGTCCAGGCGTCCTTAGCTTCTCTTATGGAAAAAAATATATAAGAATAAACTGAGCCCACTGAATACACAATGTGTCCTTAAGGAAATTATTCCCCTCAAGTACCCGAGGTTTTGGAATATATCCTCCCAAGATAGAACGATTTAACTCACCAGCATATTGGTACTAAAAACTCTGGTGATCGGCGAACCACTTAATGGTCGTAAACACACACAGGAATATTTTTTGTGCATAAGAAGAAGAAGAAGATCAGAAAATTTAGTAAGTAAAAATTCTGGGATTCAAGGTATATTTATAGCCAATTTAGTATTGTTTCTGAAAAGGTTTTGCAACCTTTCTAAACAGCCATAGTTGTTGGAACAGGTGTGAATCCTTTCAGAACAATCATAGATGTTTTGAACAGGTATGAATATTGCGTGAAATTTAAAAACGAATTTAAAATAATCCAATAAAGAAAACGGGTGCCGAAGCCGAAGCCGAGCGACGACGACGACGACGACGACGGCACGAGGCTTGCCTTCTTCTCAACTCTTTTAGAGCTAGAAGAAGAGCTTCTCTATATATACACATAGATTTTCTTTCCTTCTTCCAATGAGGGACAACGTGCACTAATTCAAAATTTCACTTCCCTCTATTTCTTTTCCCACCATTTTCCATTCACTCTCTTTAAGCTACTCCAAGCTTAAAAGTAAGCTAGACCAAGCTTAAAATTAAGCTACACTAAGCTTAAAGACCAACAATAACAACCCAATATAATCCCACAAGTGGAGCCCTGGGAAGGCAGGATGTACGCATCATTATCCCTACTCTGGTAGGGCAAAAAGACTGTTTTCAATAGACACCCTCGGCTAAAGAAGATGGAAGAAGCCCTGATAGCAACACAATATAATTAGAAAACTAAATCGAAGATAGCAATAGAGGATTATGAAAGAGATACCGATAACAAGTAATAGCAAAACAATATATACTCCGCGAAAATAAATTTATTAATTTTTCTTACACAAGAATAGGTTCATTTAGCTTACCTATAATTTCGATAAACTAGGGATGGCATATAAGAATTTTATGTTCTTAAATTACCAAAAAAATACATATCACCATATAGAAAAAAGATCTATATAAATACCAAAAATTAAAGATAAACTAAGAATCACAATTGAAAAAAGAAGGATTAAAAAAGTAGAGCATGTTTCTAATTTTTATCAATCTCTTTTGTAATACTTGAAAAAATCAAATAGTTTGTGAAAAATATCTTAACTTGAATTTTCTAATTAAAACATTTAGTTCAGAATCATGACATATTAATATCTTATCTATTTTTATTCTAAGAAAATTGAAACCTTATCTTCATAAATTGGAATTAAGTTGAAAGTTATCTATTGATTTCTTTTACGGTAATTTCAAAAGATTTTATGTGTCATGTATTACTAATACAACTAATTTAATTTAATTAATCATCAGGTTCAGAAGATATATATTAGGTTTAGCTGCTACATATGTTAATAAAATTGTTTTTTAAAATTATTTAAACAATTATTTGCGTTTATTATTACCAAAATTGTTATTTTTCAAATATTTGTTCGTTATTTATATATTTTTCGATTTTTTATTAATTGACGCAATGTCCACGTGTAACAAACTAATACTATATTAAAAGCACAAAACCCCTATCGAAATGTTGTTCGTCTTTTTTACCTTTGGCATATACATTTTATATTGGATATAATTGTAATCACAAATTTTGTTTTTTTGGAAAAAAAGTTTCCGTTTATTGTCGTATTTTCTATTGGCTAGGACTTTAATTTATTTAGGCTTTGAATTCTCTAAACTCTCCTCTGTTTAGGTATAATTAGGACTCTTTATTGCCGTGTAGCTTTCCACTAGGTTTAGGACTTTTTAAGTTCTTCTTTGTTTATGATTCTTTACTGTGGTCTGATTATTTATTACCAATTAATTCATGTTACTTATCTTTGTTTAGGTTTAGCATTCACTTTAGGTTGGTCATGGTTTGAGCCGAGGATTTATTGGAAACAAGATCGATATTCTCACAAAATAGGGATAAGATCTGCGTATACACTATCTTCTTCAGACCCCACAATGTAGAATATTATTGGGTATATTGTTGTTGTTGTTTGGATTTATCATATATCTAGTGACAGTGCTAACATCTGCGGAGGTGAACTAACTTGAGATTTGAGGTAAATTTTCTCTATGTAACTTCTTGTTGAAGTTATGTAATAATAAATATGCATTCTTGATAAATAATTACAAATTGAAAGGTTGTCAATTGTGATTTTTGTAGGACGCCTCATATATGCATGATTGATTAAGAATTACAAATTGTAAGATTATCGGCTATGATATTTTTTACAATGTCTTATATACGATCATCGGTTTGAAATTAACTTATTTACAAATTGTACACAAGATTGTTTGGCTTGCATTAGATAGGGAAAATTAGTTAAGCATCTAACTCATATCAATTAAAGATATAAATAACTTGAGAATATGTGAACTCTATAAATTATACTAATATTACGACTTTCTCTTATAGTATTACGGAACTCTCCCTCTTCACGCTCTTATAGTTTGTTAATACAATTATATAAAGCTATTGCAGAATATGTTTTAACATTTGTTTATTAAAAGAAGTAGATGTAAAGTTTGCAGTTCATAGTTTATCAGTAAAAAAAATCCTGAAAATACAATGATAATAATAATTACGATTCAGTAGCACTTTTGGTAGGGAAATTAGCTTATCCTTGTATTTATGCTATTCAACTAGAGTAATGTTGGACTTTAAGCATTGGGCTTAAAAGTCTAAGAGTGTGAATTGGGAAATGGTGGGAAATAAAATGGAGGGAAATGAAAATTTGAATCAAGTGAGCTTTTGTCATAAATTTTTACCACATTGGTGAAAGACAACTACACTTGTGTGTATAAATATAAGATCACTTCTTAGAGCTCTTAAAAGGAGTTGGAGTTGAAGAGGATGTATCCTCGCGCCGTCGTCGCTCGCTCGGCTTTGGATTATTTAATTAATTATTTAATAATTAGATTAAATTTCAGTTAGTTCATTAACGGAATTAACTAAAATCCAAAAACGCTGCCTTTGCTTGTTTTCCTTCCTGAACAGACACTTTTGTTCCTGAACAGACATCACACCTCTTCCAATAGTTGCCTATAAATTCTGAGGCATGGCTTAATTTTCCAGACACTGAAAATCACGAATTCCATTCTAAATACTGCATTCTACTTCGCAGTCTCTCTCTCTCTCAAGAGTAATGTGTACACCTACATTACCCTTACTCTGAAAGGGTAGCGGGCTGAAAGACTCTCAGCTCAAATTATTCTATAACTCATCCAATTTTAATAATATTCATGTAACTCTAAGAAATTATATTTCTGTAAAAAGAAAAAAATAGATCTGGTTAATTCTATGAGTTTCTAGTGTTCCATGTTCTCATTAATGTAAAATTAAAAGCATCGCTTCCATTTTTTATATTTAATATTTTTCTTATGGCAAATGCTTCCGA
Source organism: Nicotiana knightiana (assembly GCA_005239525.1). Lineage (NCBI taxonomy): Eukaryota > Viridiplantae > Streptophyta > Magnoliopsida > Solanales > Solanaceae > Nicotiana > Nicotiana knightiana. Next base: position 8,018 of record ML408370.1, on the reverse strand, counting down.
ATTCGTGCTAGAAATGTCATTTTGTAAGCTTAACTGTAAAAAATAGATTTATATTTTGAATCTCTAAAATATTAAATATTTGTGGAGACTTACATCAGCAGAATCATAAGAAGATCCAATTCACTACAGAATCAAATTAGTTTTGGAATATAATCTAATAGTACCATCCACCTATCTAATAAATACCCATATTATTCCAATATTTGAATGAAAAAAATAAGATCCAAAAATAGGGACAAAAGGGATAATGTTGAACTTGGTTTTAGTTTTGGTCTGCGAGCCCTATTAATTTCAATCTCATCACCAGCTTAAGTTGTGCCCTTATTCACTGAACTTGCAGCTGCTGACACAAATGTGACACACTTTATCTTCTCTTTTTTGTTTGTTTTTGTTTCTTCAATACATTTATTTTAAAGGGAAAAAGTCAAAATTATTTCTATACTATCAAAATTAGTCACGTTCATATTCATTTTTATTTTCGATTCAAATATACGTTATAATTAATTCTTTTTAAGTGAAAAGCAAATACTTATTATGGTGTTATACATTTATTGATATGATTTTATGCATTTATTATATGGGTGCAATCTTTCTTCGAACTTTTCGTAAATTCAAATTGTCTTGTGCACCAAACTGCCCTGAACTAAAGGATTTACATCGAAATTGACAGTTGTACCTTTCCGGAGTTCAGAACTTTCAGATGCAATGCAACTAACCTCACATGTTCATTAATTTTCGACTCCTCCCCTCATCAATTACTACCCCCTTGATCTTCTTTGTTTTTTGTTTACCAGTTAACCACTGCTACCCCTTTATATTTATTGTTCTCAGCCACCTCATTTCCTTTTTAACTTATTCTTCACTCTAGTTATTTTACCAAATACTTTTCAGAATTTTTTCTAAGAGTTAAATAAGGTAATGTTTTAAAATGACATAACTTTCCAATAGATTATTAGGATTTTACTCTAAAAAGGCACTTTTCGCATTCTGTTGTGAGATCCTGAGTCATTAAGAGGTCGTTTGGTAGAATATATTAGGGATAATACATGTATTAACTTTGATATTAGTATACGGTCAAAATCAGGTGTGCTCAATTTCAGAGGCTCGAGAGGTCATCCCGAGCCAAGGTCCGAATGGATTAAACAAGTTTGGTAGACCGAGCTCGAGACTAGTAACTGAATGCAAGGTTGGAAGGTCAAAATACTTAACACTGGAGGCCGAGTAAAATCCACCTCGGAATAATGCCGTTACAGATTTATAACGGAGTGGGCAAGATTTCCGCAATGGAACAAAGTTCAAGGCGTATATTCCGGAACAGATTTGTACGAATTCGTACAAGGCGGTTAGATAACTGTATAAATTAGATTCCTTGCCAGAAATAGAAATGTACCTTATTTAGGATCCCCCCTCCTAAATTATATAAAGGGGAGTCCATTCATTTGTAAAGATCACCAATCATTGGCAAAGAATACACACGCTTATTTTTGTGCTCATCAGAATTGTTCTTTAGCTTTATAATATTTCCTTTGTTTTATTTTACTGTTCATCTAAGTTCATCTTGAGGTTATCCTGGCTCGAGGTCGAGGCCTACTGATACGTTGGTTTGATCTATCTTGCTCACTTAACTCATATATTTATCTTATTGCTCTTCAATTAGTATTTGACTAGATCACATATCTTTAAGACATCATTATAAGTTTAATTGTTACTCAAATTTTGGGATAAACCGTTTGGCGTCCACCGTGGGGCCAAAGATAATAGTGATTATTCCAGTGCTGATTTTTCAAAACACACGTTATTTTCACACTTGTTTCTTGTCAAAGTTTCTTTGCTTTCAGGTTGAAATATGTCTAACTCGCAAAACACACCTGTACACGGCAATGATGATCTCGGATTTCATGGGGAAAATGATAATGTAGTTGCTTCAGGGGCCGGTGTACCACCGCTTAACCCGGGGGTAATTGCAGAGCCAGTTGATGTTGGTTCGCGCGTCGCTCTGAATGCAGACTTGGATGAGGACATCGGAGGAAGTGTACGCAGGGAGGTCTGACCTGGTGGTCAAGGAACAAAGGGTTTAGGAGATGGGGGAGTTAGCCTCCAAGTGATCTTCGAAATGCTACAAGCTCAGCAGATGGCCATCGCTCAGCTTCAAAGTCAACAAAAAACTCCGAGCGTGGTCGAACCAGAAACCATTCGTCGTACTGAACCGTTGCCAGAAAGGTCGAATGGCAACGAATTGGTGACTGACCCCACAATCGTGAAGATGCTCGAAAATCTCACCAAAATGATCGAATCAGAAGAAAAGAGGATCGAAGATAATGATAAAAAGGTGGAGACTTATAATTCCCGAGTTGATCAAATACCAGGGGCACCTCTGATCTTAAAAGGTTTGGATTCCAAAAAGTTCGTACAAAAGCCTTTTCCCCTGAGCGCGGCCCCGAAGCCTATTCCAAAGAAGTTCCTCATGCTGGACATACCTAAATACAACGGGACCACTGATCCTAACGAGCACATCACTACATATACATGTGTATAAAGGGAAATGAGAAAGAGACGCCAATGAGATCGAGTCTGTTTTGTTGAAGAAATTTGGAGAAACTTTATCTAAGGGAGCAATGATTTGGTATCATAACTTGCCCCCGAACTCAATCGATTCATTCGCCATTTTGGTAGATTCATTTGTAAAGGCACATGCTGGTGCTATAAAGGTTGCAACTAGAAAATCAGATGTTTTCAAAATTAAACAAAGGGACAACAAAATGTTGAGGGAGTTCGTGTCCCGATTTCAGATGGAATGAATGGAGTTACCGCCAATCTCCGATGATTGGTCCGTTCAAGCTTTCACACAAGGGTTGAAAGAGAGAAGTTCGATAGCATCACGACATTTGAAGCAAAATCTGGTAGAATACCCTGTTGTTACATGGGTGGACGTGCATAATCACTACCAATCAAAGATCAGGGTTGAGGATGGCCAGTTGGGACCCCCCTCGGGGTCAGTTCACCCGAACAGGTTGGCGGTAAAGGCTTCGAGGGATATTGACAGAGAACTGAGGTCAAGCAGAGAAATGTACCAGCCATATGTCTCGGATCGAAGAAACATCAGTTCAGAACGCAATCTCCCCCGAAATGATTGAAGAAACAATCGAGTGCAAAATTCTTGGGGACTCATGAGTAAGAATTGATTTGACAAGTACATCGATCCTGCGGAAGCACCTCGATTATCGGAGTATAACTTTAGCATCGATGCCTCGGGTATCGTTTCGGCCATTAGAAGGATTAAAGATACCAGGTGGCCCGGGCCTATGCAAATTGACCCTTCTCAGAGAAATCCCAACTTGATATGTAAATATCATGGTACACATGGCCACATGACCGAGGACTGCAAACATATGAGGGAAGAGGTAGCTCAGTTGTTCAACGAAGGTCACCTTCGAGAATTCCTCATTGATAGGGACAAATAACAATTCAGAGAAAGAGACGCCAATAGAAAGAATGAGAAAGAAGAACCCCCAACATATCATCCGCATGATCGTTGGTGGGGTCGAAATCCCACAGGTACCTATTTTCGAACGCACCAAAGTGTCGATTGCAAGAGAGAAACAAATCCAAGATTATATGCCCGAAGGCACCCTTACATTCAACAATGAGGAAACATAAGGCCTCTCTCAGCCACACAAAGACGCCCTGGTAATTTCTATTTTACTAAATAAAATTCAAGTTAAACGTGTTCTTGTGGATCCAGGTAGCTCGTCCAACATAATCAAGCCGACGGTCGTAAAGCAGCTCGGGCTGCTAGATTAGATCGTACCAGTATCTTGAGTCTTAAACGGCTTCAACATGGTTAGTGAAACAACGAAAGGAGAGATCATCTTGCCCGTGAATGTGGCCGGGACCACCAGGACACAAAATTTCATGTCATCGAAGGTGACATGAGGTACAATGCATTGTTAGGAAGGCCGTGGATCCACAACATGAGGGCGGTACCATCGACTCTTCACCAGATGATGAAGTTTCCAACAAAAGATGGTGTGAAAATAGTTTATGAGGAGCAACACGTAACAAAGGAGATGTTTTCAATTCATTATTTGACACCAGCGCCGACACCTTCAACCTCGGAGAAATCGAACATCAAAGACAAGCAGAAGGCTAAATAGCAATCACAGTCCACAACCTCGACTGAATCCGAGGAACAGATACTCGAGGGAAAATAAGAAGATTTCCTTTTCCCTCGAGCTTTCGTCGCTCCCGAGGAATCAGATGTAATGAAGTCCATGGTATAGAAACTGGAGCAAGTGGTACTGATCGAACATCTACCCGAACAAAAGTTATACCTGGGAACGGGATTAACCCCCGAACTCAGGAAAAAAATCATTCAATTCCTTATCAATAACATAGATTGTTTTGCGTGGTCCCATTTAGACATGACAGGGATTCCACCAGAGATAACAACACATCGACTAAGTCTCAACCCCAGGTTTAAACCGGTAAAGCAAAAGAGTAGGTCGCAGTCCTAGGTAAAACATGCGTTCATAAAGGACGAGGTAACTAAACTTCTCAAAATAGGGTCCATTAGGGAAGTAAAATATCCCGAGTGGTTAGCCAATGTGGTTGTGGTTCCTAAAAAAGGAAACAAGCTTAGAATGTGTGTAGATTATAAAGATTTAAACAAGGCATGCCCTAAAGACTCCTTTCCACTGCCTAACATCGATCGTATGATCGACGCCACGGTCGATTACGAGATCCTTACTTTTCTCGATGCCTACTCCGGGTACAACCAAATTCAAATAAAACCCGGAGAACCAGGGAAAGAATTCATTTATCACTAAGTATGGAACATATTGTTACAATGTCATGCCTTTCGGGCTAAAAAATGCGGGAGCTACATACCTGAACCTAGTTAATAAAATGTTCGAACAACAGATAGTTAAATCAATCGAAATTTACATTGACGATATGCTAGTTAAGTCCCTGCATGCAGAGGACCATTTGACTCATTTGCAGGCAACGTTCGAGGTTATGAGAAAACACAACATGAAACTCAACCCCGAGAAATGTGCTTTCGGAGTCGGCTCGGGCAAGTTCTTGGGTTTCATGGTATCAAATAGGGGGATCGAGATCAACCCCGACAAAATTAAAGCCATCGAAGAAATCACCATCGTGAACAATGTGAAGGCCGTACAACGGCTAACCGGGCGGATAGCTGCTTTGGGCAGATTTATCTCGAGGTCATCGGATCGGAGTCACAGATTCGTCTCTTTGCTCAAAAAGAGGAATGATTTCGCATGGAGTCCGGAATGTCAGCAAGCGTTGGAGGAACTAAAGTGGTACTTATCGAGCCCACCTCTGCTTCACACTCTGAAGGGGGATGAGAAACTATACTTATACTTGTCCGTGTCCGAGGTAGCAGTAAGTGGCGTGCTAGTTCGGGAGGATCAAGGTACACAATTTCCTGTTTATTATGTAAGTCGAATCTTTGGAGATGCTGAAACCAGGTATCCACATTTAGAAAAGTTAGCACTTACATTAATAAGTGCATCTAGTCCAATGTCACCCTATATGTATGTTAACTACTTATCCACTTCGAAATGTTTTGCACAAGCCCTAGTTATCGGACCGATTGGCCAAATAGGCCATCGAGCTTGGTGGGTACAATATTGAATATCAACCCCGAACAGCTATTAAGTCTCAAATTCTAGCAGACTTCGTGGCTGATTTACTCCTACCCTCATACCCAAAGTAAAGAAGGAACTTTTACTAAAGTCAAGTACATCGACGGGTGTATGGACCCTTTTCACAGACGGTGCCTCGAATGTGAAAGGGTTCGGGATCGGCATTGTTTTAAGACCGCCTACAGGTAGCACTATTCGACAATCTATCAAAACTTCTAGATTAATTAACAAGGCTGAGTACAAGGCCATGATTGCAGGTCTCAAATTAGCCAAAAGCATGGGACCAGAGGTCATCGAAGCCAAATGCGACTCTCTATTGGTGGTGAACCAAGTAAACAAAAGCTTCGAGGTTCGAGATGATATGATGTAGAGATATTTAGACAAGTTACAGGTAACGTTGCACCGCTTCAAGGAGTGGATGTTGGATCATATACCTCGAGAGCAAAACAGTGAGGCCGATGCACTTATGACTTTGGGTTCATCAATTGAAGAAGATGATGTTGTCCTAGGGACTGTTGTTCAGTTGTCGAGATCTGTGGTCGAGGAAGATCACACTGAAATAAACTATACAAGTTTGACTTGGTATTGGAGTAACAAATATATTGAGTATTTGAAGCACGGAAAGCTCCATTCGGACCCTAAAGAATCGAAAACCCAACGAGCTAAAGCAGCCCGATTCGCACTGGATGAAAACTGAACGTTGTACAAGAGGACCTTCGATGGACTCTTGGCGCTGACTCTTTGATTCACAAAATTATTAGGGCTGGATATTACTGGGATAGCATGGAGAAAGATACTAAGGAGTTCATTTGAAAGTGTGACAAATGCCAAAGGTTCGCACCAATGATCCATCAGCCAGGTGAAGAACTTCATTCGGTCTTATCCCCGTGGCCGTTCATGAAATGGGGGATGGACATCGTAGGCCCCCTGCCCACGGCACTAGGTAAATCTAAGTTCATTTTGTTTATGACTGACTACTTTTCAAAGTGGGTAGAAGCGCAGGCCTTCGAGAAAGTAAGGGAAAAAGAAGTCATAGACTTCATATGGGACCACATCGTGTGCCGGTTTGGGATACCCGCTGAAATAGTATGCGACAATGGGAAGCAATTTATCGGCAGCAAGGTGACCAAGTTCCTCGAAGAACACAAAATAAAAAGGATTTTATCAACGCTATATCACCCAAGCGCAAACAGCCAGGCCGAGTCCACAAACAAAAATATTATCCAAAACTTGAAGAAGAGGTTGAATGATACTAAGGGAAAATGGAGAGAGTTGTTGCCCGAGGTATTATAGGCATATCGAACGACGTCAAAATCCAGCGCGGGAGAAAATCTGTTCTCTTTGGTGTATGGTTCCGGGGCATTGATTCCAGTCGAGGTCGGGGAGCCTAGCGTCAGGTTTCAGCACGCAACCGAGGAGTCAAACAATGAGGCTATGAACACTAGTCTCGAGCTACTGGATGAAAAATGAGAAGCTGAACTTGTTCGAATGGACGCATAAAAGCAAAGGATCGAAAGGTATTATAACAGGAGGGCCAACCTTTGTCACTTCGAAGTCGGGGACTTAGTTTTAAGGAAAGTCACCCTCAATACTCGAGACCCAAATGAAGGGAATCTAGGCCCAAATTGGGAAGGACCATATCAAGTAATCAGAGTCGTTGGAAAGGTATCTTACAAACTTAGAACGGTGGGAGGCGAACAATTGCCGAACAACTGGAATGTATCACTGCTCAAACGATATTGTTGCTAAAGGTATGATCTTTTCCTTTTTCCATTTGTATTTTAGACTAACTCATTGCAGGTGATCGATCGAAGACGTCGAGACATCCTTCAACTCTAATACCTCAGGTTTTAAAGCATGTGTTACACTCTTTTTTCCTTAGATCGGGTTTTATCCCAAATGGATTTTTCCGGCAAGGTTTTAAATGAGGCAACAACTATGTGCTACCTAAGGAGAATTCAACAGTATCCACGGCTTCTTTCCAATACACCTCGAATACTGGGGGTATCACCCTCAGGGAATAACATATCAAGGAAAATACTTCACACCTAAGAGGGCCTCGGTAGGGAAACTTTTTAATGGGCCAAACGATCGAAGGAACCGTGTCCATATAGAATAACTGAGCCCCGACGACAAAACATGAACGCATGTATGAGTTATTTAAAGAAGCACATTTTCTATTAAACCCTTTATGCCTTGAAGAAATTTTCTACTCTGCACTTATGATTCTATATGATAAAAGGCTCAAGAGCTGTGAACAACTAATTTTTGACCACACCCAAATTTTATACTATTTTTGGTGTAAATATTTCTTTTAGGTCTAATCTTAATACTTTAAATTTTTATCTT
>MDKJ01058047.1:0-16308 GCA_005239525.1 Nicotiana knightiana | reverse complement strand
AGGAATTAAACTCAATCACATGCTAACAAGGCAAGTTCATAAGCAGATTCATAGTGATAACAATGAGTCCAAATTAGACTAAGTACATGAACTAGTGTCATAGGAAGGAATCACATTAATTAGCAATATGTCATGATATGTTAAAAACTGATTGAGGCAGTTACTAGAGGTGTCATAATATAATAAGAACAAAATCAAACATGCCACATTATAACATGTTCAACAAACAGACTTGTTAATGCACACATCTATACATGGTTGACCAGTCCACAGGAAAAGGTATGAGAGCATGTTTATAAACATGTTCATAACAAACTCAACTTAAAAAGATAGTTATCAGTAGAGTTTAAGCAGAATTTCATTAATCAACTCAAAATAGGTTCAAACATGTCTCAAAATACAAGTAATAGCATTTAGGACAATATAATCTAGTTGAAATAGCACATTGAGCAAATAATTATAATGAAATGACAGAGGGTCTAATAACTCACCAGTTGAGATGAAATAGGGAAGAAATGGATCCAACAGTGTGGTAAATATCACCAAACAGAAGCAAGAACTTGGAGATTTCTGGCCTTGGCTTTCAGCCAGCCAGGAATAAGAACACAGAATGAGATTATTCAAGAGTGGGAGCACACAATTTTTGTTATAGTAGTGAAAGATTTTCGAACTCAGAATTTGAAAACCTTTTCCAAAGGGGAGTGAGGAGGGGTTTAATTAGTGAAGAAAACTAAACATATAATATGGAAAATAATTAATTCAAGTATCTAAACCAGTAAGGAAAGGTAAATTCGAAACCCTATTTTTAGGTAAATCATACAAAATCGGCAGAGAAATAAGGAAAAAATAATCACACACTGCGTAAAAATGAACGCGGACAGTAAATTATCAGAGAAACACAAAATCGAACTAGATTTGGTTCAAATAAAAAAGATCTGAAACCCTTATTTTAGGGCAAGTAAGAGGAATCAACAGAAATAGGCAGATTCATGCATATTAGAGTGAATATAGACGAAATAATGCCAAAAATCAAAGCTTGAACTAGTTTTGGTTCGAAGCGAAAGAGAATCTGAAACCCTAACCTTAGGGAATCAGCAAGATACGAACAAATCAGGCTTACACGATGCAAATAAATGTGTTTGGTTTAGTATTGTCCAAATTCAAGAGATGAGGTAGATTAGGATAGAATCAAAATGGGGTACTTGCCATGTTTAGGCAAGTACTAAGTTATTCCATAAAATAACACCAAATAAAGAAAATATCTCGAGATAGTAGGTAAATGGGAAGAAAATCCCATTATAGACGAGTTTTAGGGGCATTTTAGTGAGCCCTCGAGATTAGAGTTCATCAGAGGAGGGAAATAGAGGCGGCGATTTTTGGTTAATGAGGGTTAGGGTAGAGATGAGGGGATATATGGAAAGTTAGGGGTCGTATCAACGGCAAGGATTTAGGCAGGGGTTGGGTCGTTTTATTAAATGGGTAAGGATATTGGGTTAGGGGTACTGGGCTTAGGTAATTGGGCTGGTTTAGGTAGTTTTGGTCTGAAAATTTAATTGAGAATTGGGGCAAGATTTTAAATACCCAATTTATTAAACAAATAATTTATAAAAAATAATAAATAAATAACAAAAATATTATTTATCCATAAAAATGATTTTAAAGAATTATTTTACACTATAAAAATATAAAAGGTTATTTTTTGCCTAAATAAAGTAATTATAAGCATGTATGGGCTATTATTGCAAAATGTGCAATTTGGCCTTAAAATTGCAAGTGTAATTATGAAAAATGTACTAAAAATATTAAAAACCTAATATGGGTGTAAATGATAAGTTTGGATGAAACCATCATCATAAAAATAATTTTTAAGGTAATTAATAGATATTTATATATAATAGAATGCAAAAATAAATTGATTTAAAGCCATTAAAAATGATAGAAAATTATGAAAAATACTTGTAGATCAAATGATGATGCATATGAACTATTTTGAAAGTGTGTGTGTGTATATATATATATATATATATATGTGTGTGTGTGTGTGTGTGTGTGTGTGTGTGTGTGTGTGTGTGTGTGTGTGTAAATATGAGGGAAAAATTGGGTATCAACATCTGCCCCTCTTTACCCGGGAAGGATAAAAGAGTTGTCGTGTAAAGAAATGATGACCGTTTTTGATCGAATGGGATGATTTGAAAATTATAGGCTGGACCCTGGTTACTGAGCTGCCTACATATCCCTGGTTTTACAGGAATCATGCCATGTGTAGTTCTGGATCCAACGGTGGAATGAACCGATGGAGTTGTTGTAAGAACATACATAATATTCTGGATAGGATAAATCGGGATTGAGAATGGTTTTGGATATTTGAGCGGGTATCAGATGGGAATGGGTAAGGACGATGGTCGGTTACATTTGAAATAATTGAAGGATATGAACATTGAATGGAAATTGGAGCGAAGCGACTCCAGTTAGGAGAAAGGTTACTTCCTGATCACTTGCAAATTCAAAATACGATGCATGCATATAGATTCTTGCATGAATTTAAACATGATGAAAATTTCCTCTGGACCATGGAGATTGTCTTTGGATGGTGAGGATGACGTCCTTAGATCATGACGTCTCGGGCCATGAATTGTGCGATAAAGGATTCGCAGGCCATGAAATGATGTTCTCGGGATATGAAGATGGTTCCTCTAAACTATGATGCCTTTCAATAATGATGTGCAATATTGAGATATCCTCGGGCCATGGCATGGTGTCTTTCGGCTATAAGGATGATGCCTTCGGACTATGAAGCCTTCAGACAAATTGGCTATATTTCAACCCATGATATGTAGAGACATGATGCTTGAGATGAAACAAGACAGAGCTTAGTCTTGTGTAAGATCGGAGGCAGAGCTTAGCCCCGAGAGAAGAGAATAATGCATGGTTTAGGAATAGAACAACATTTGTGGTCATGCAAGGAGAGACAGTTCTTAGTCTCGTACTGGGAAGACGGAGCTTAGCATTATGCAGTTAAGAAGGCATGGATTAGCCTCATGTAAGATTTGAGACAATGCTTAGTCTCATGCAACAGGTAAGTTAGAGCTTAGCCTTATGCAATTGAGGAGGCAGGACTTAGCCTCGTGTAATATGGAGACAGTTCTTAGTCTCATGCAATGAGAAGGCAGAGCTTAGCCTTATGCAATTGAGGAGGTAGGGCTTAGCCTCGCGCAACATTTAAGACAATGGTTAGTCTCATGCAAGGGGAAGGAAATGTTTAGCCTTATGTAGGCAGTGCTTAGCCTCATGCAAGGTGGAGACAGTGCTTAGTTTCATGCAAAGGGAAGGCAGAGCTTAGCCTTATGCATATGAGGAGGCAGGGTTAGCCTCACGCAAGGTTGAAACAATGCTTAGTCTTACGTAAAGAGAAGGTAGAGCTTGGCCTTATGCAGTTGAGGAGGCAGGGCTTAGCCTCATGCAAGGTTGAAACAATGCTTAGTCTCATGCAATGAATGAATAATAAGTTATAACATAGTATTTCTTAGCTGGAGATGAGTTCGGTAGCTTTGTCGTTATGAAGACAGTGATTCTAAAGTGCGCATGTACTGGCGACTGTTTCTTGTTCCTGAATTCAAAGAAAAATTGTGAGTTTTGCGAGGGGTTGATTTGTGCCTTTGTCTGCTTGCTTTGCTCTGATCCGCATTGAAATCCTGTTCGAGTTACCATGAGTAGCATCCGGCTAAAAATAAAGTTCTGAAAAATATGCAAAGCATAGTAATATGCAATTTAAAAATTGATTAGATGAACCAGTAACTGTGACACTATCAGAGACATTACGACCTTCTTTGCCATAGAATTTTGAGGGTCCTCCAAATTCTTCCCCAGTTATCTATATGAATTTCTAGCTATTCCGCGTACGGTGCCGTTGGCTGAACTTGCTTCAGAATTTTGAGGGTCCTCCTCAAAATTCTTCCTCAGTTTCCAATTATGGGGAAAATGAAAATTTTATTGAATTGTGACCGAACACACAGGTCTGCCTACATATCCCCTCTTAAACGAGAACCAGGTCAAGCATAGTTTAGTTTTTTTCTCGGCATCTTCTTCATCCATCCATATCCGATGATAACTCGCAAAACAATCTACAAAGGATTGGAGTTCATGTTTGGCGCAATTGTCGATCATTATGTGTATATTTGGTAGTGGGAAATCATCGTTGGGACTTTTTGTGTTTAAATCCCGATAGTCAACACACACCCTGACCTTCCCGTATTTCTTCGAAACCGACACAATGTTGGCCAACCAAGTTGGATATTCAACTACCCTGAGGACCTTAGCTTTGATTTGCTTGGTGACTTCTTCCTTGATTTTTAGACTCATGTCTGGCTTGAACTTCCTGAGTTTCTGCTTTACTGGTGGACCCATTAGATTAGTAGGTAGCTTATGAGCTACTATGGATGTGCTCAATCCGGTCATATCGTCATACGACCAGGCGAAAATGTCTTCATACTCTTTCAGGAAATGAGTGTACTCTTCCTTCTCTAATGGTGACAAGTGAATGCTTATGCGAGTCTCTTTGACTGTTGCGAATTCTCCCAATTTGACTTCTGAGTTTCGTCCAAGTTGGACTTAGGCTTATTTTCAAAATTCTCAACTTCTCTAACTATTTCCTCAAGTATCAACTCTTCTCCTTCTACCTCTTCCAAGTCACTGTCTTTATGTTGCATCGTCTCATTACATTTCATTCGTTGGTTCATCAAGATAAGAATATTAATGTTGTAGAGAGAAAGATATGAAAGATAGTAATAATAAAACATCAAGCCATTGATAGATATTAAAATTTCAAACAAAGCAATTTTTAATGACTCAAACAATGTTTTCCAATACGAAATACTAAAAAAAAAAAATATTTTTAAAACAAAAATGCTCAAGAAGAATTGTTTTCAAAATAGATGACACTAGCAGCCATGCTACCCCGGAACTCGTCGGGCCCTTGATGGTGTGGCTTTCCAATTTTTGAGGACGTCTCCTTTCTGCACTCTCTGGATGACGAGGCCTTCTTCCTCCTCCTCCTCAACTATTACACTGCAATCCATGTCTTCCTCTTCTAGAAATAAATTCCTCAAGACCAGCTAGCACTTCATCCTCTTCGGATCCCCATATCATATCAGCTTGATGGAAGGATTGGCTCAGATGCGGTATTGTTTGTTCAAGGGGGTAATAAGGACTGCGCCATGGTGGCGAACAATTTTGATACTCATGCCAGGTGTACTGATATCCCAATCCAAAGGTCGTGCTGTGATGTTTTAGCTGTATTGTCTTGGCAATACCTTGGAGATTCTTCCCGAGCCCTTTACCGGGTTCATACCCTGCCCATGCTAGTATGCTTTCTATTTTTCTGCTCCACCACTTGTCTTTCTCAATTTCATTGATGTGCTCGATGCGATGATAAGTCTCTACACCCAATTTCCTTATATTTTCCACGTCCGGAACAATTTGATTTGTATAAATGGGATTACTCCCATCTCCATGAATGATCACCTCCTGATGATTCCATTCGAACTTTATAGCCTGGTGAAAACTGGAAGCCACAGCCCCAGCGACATGTATCCAAGGCCGTCCCAACTATAAGTTGTACGAGGTGGAATTCGGCATCAAGCCAAGTCGGGCCCATTTGTAAGCGAAGATTGGTTTCCCGATCGTGGCCCTTTGAGATCCGTCAAATGCTTTCACGTTCATAGTCCCTGCCCGTATCATGTAATCCTTTTCCCAATCTCTTCAGACTTTTCAATGGACAGATGTTGAGACTGGAACCTCCATCTATCAAAACCCTGGCAATGAATTTATCCTCGCATTGTACTGTGATATGAAGTTCCCTGTTGTGGCTTAATCCTTCTGGTGGCAATTCGTCTTCATGAAAAGTGATTTTATGGCTCTCCAGTACTTGTCCTACCATGTTAGCTATTTCCCCGCTGGTGATATTGTTGGGCTCTTAAGTTTCGTTCAATACCTTTATCAAAGCAGTCTTATGTGCTTCAGAATTCTGTGTTAGTGATAGAATGGATATCTGGGCAGGGGGTTTGTTCAGATGGTCTACTACAGAATATTCCCTTGCTTTCACCTTTCTCCTAAGATCATCCGGGCCAGTTTCAATGATGGGCTGCTTGGAAGCAGCTTCTTTACTTGTTCCCCCTAAGTGCTCAGGTGTGTAAACTCTACTAGTCTTGTCATCGCTTGTGCGGCACCGCTTCTTCCATTTTTGCCTTTCCTTTTTTTCTGGCCTCTGCAACATAGTCCCAGGGTACAACTTTTGAATTAAAGGATGGTGCGGGTGCTACCGTCACAGTGAAAGGTTTGGTCACTTCTACTTCAAACGGAGAAAGTGTAGCTATATGTGTTGTTACTTCTACCTCGAACGGGGTCGGTGCGGCTACTTCAACTTCGACTGGTGGCTATATTTGTACCACAATAGGAGTGAGAGTGACCGCAGGATTCTTGGGGTCATCCCCTTCTCAAATAAGCCCAATTGACCCTTCCGAGTCCCATTCTTTATCAGTCTCTATCACATTCACCCCCTCGCCCCTGTGATCTGGGAGGGGATTGTTACGGACGTTAGGTATAGCCTCCTTTACTTGTATGACCTTAGTATCAATTAATGTCTAGATCTTGTCTTTCAAAGTGCGACATTCATCGATGGTATGACCTTTCATGCCGGAGTGGTAAGCACATATTTTATTTGGATTAACCCATTAAGAAGAGTTTTCCATGGAAACATCGAGAATAGGGGTGAGATATCCAACAATTTTCTATCTCTCGTATAATTTTCTGATAGGTTAATCAATATGGGTATATTGTCTAGGTGGTATGCGGTCGAAATTTGGTCTGGGTTTCTGATAGTTTTGGTGGGCTGGTGGTGAGTGGTAATATGCTGGCTGGGTGTTATAAGTATGGTAGGAGCTGGCGGGTTGCGGATATCTGGGAGGTGAAGGATGATATGTAGGTGGAGGTGTTTGATATGTAAGAGGAGATTTTGGACCTTGGGCCACCATCATGGCCCCTACTTATTTCTTTTTGGATATACCCCCCTGACTGCAAAACTTTGTTCGTAGCCTGTAATGCCTCAAAATTAGTTACCATTCCGCTCTTGATTCCTTCTTCAATCCTTTACCCTAATTTGATGATGTCAGAGAATTTATGATTCTCGATAACCATTAACCTTTCGTAGTATTGTGGATCCTGGGCTCAGACAAAGAACTTGTTCATCTGCTCTTCTTCCAATGCTGGCCTTACTTTCGCAGCTTCCGATCTCCATTGAGTAGCATACTCGCAAAAATTCTCTGTTGGATGCTTCTTGAGATTCTGTATATAGAGGACATTTGGTGCATTCTCCGTATTAAACCCGAATCGATCCATGAATTCTAATGCCCTGTTTACCCAGCTGTTCCATTTCTTTGGATTTTGATTGATGTACCAAGATAGGGCATCTCTAGTGAGGCTCCTCATGAATAATTTCATGCGGATCCTTTCATCCTTTCCAACTCCTACGAGCTTGTCACAGTATGTCCTTAGATGCACCTTTCGGGTCACCTGTTCCATCAAACATTTCGAACTTGGGAGGTTTGTAACTCTCCGGCAGTTCTATGTTCAGCTGAATACACAGATCTTCATAGTTCAAACCCTTAATGCCTTTACCTTCTTTGACACCTTGGATTCATCTTGTGAGCTTCTTAAGTTCCTCTGCCATATTCTTGATGAGCAGGTCATTCTCGGAAGATTCTGATATATATGGGGTTTGTTGAGTGGGATGAGGTAGAGTTTCTACATATATGGGGTTGTTCTGATGGATACCAGGGATTTGGGTGTAGTGGTGATCATTGGTTAAGTTCTGTGGATCGGAGGTAGGTTGCGGTGTATTTTGAGGGGTATGGTAGGTAGTAGTTTGTGGATACTGAGTTGGATGATGTTGGTGCTGAGGGGGAGTTGGTAATGGTGGAGGATTGGGATTTTGAGGAGGCGTTGCATATTGATGAGGTGTAGGAGGATTTTTTAGATGTTGGTTCGGTGTTCTTTGAGGAGGTGCTGGGTTTTGGGCATTCTTTTGGTTGATATATGGGACGTTTAAGGTGAGGGAGAGGTTTGACAAGTTGCGGACCTACTCAAGTTCCCCTTGTAATTCTAGTATTTTCCGCTCTAACCGTAGGACCAAATCATTCTATGTCGGAGTACTCCGACCATCTAAAGTTTCAATATTTTCCGCATGCGTAGCGTTGTCTTTCCTGATACCGCTTATGTCATCCATCTTAGCTTTTCTCTTACTTTTCGGATCACTTGGAGGAGGAGGAGGTGGAGGACCTCTAGATCTGGTATGATATGCTGATGATGCCAGTGTGCATGAACCAACCTTAGGGGATGGGAATGATCAAAACAAAGAAAAGCAAAAAGGTAAACAAGTCAGTAGGGAATTTTGGAAGGATATTTGCAGTATTTAAACATGTATTCCGGAATCATAAATTCGTGTCCTAATTTGGGGACCACATTGTGCCCGAGGTAAGCCTAGCGACAAATAGATTTGGAGAAACTTTATGCCGATAATTGCCTCATTTCATTAATGTAATGAATAGATCAAATCGCTAAACAATAATCAAAAGATTTACTAGTGGCATTTCCCTTATTACAATCAATTTCTAAAATGACTCTAGAAAAGCAAGTAAACAACAATTCTAATATACTTGGTCCCGGACCCGGAGGGACCTTCTCCAAGCTTGGCCTTCTTGGCCCCATCGATCAGGTTCCCCAGGTCGCGCATGTCCAACAGCAGATAAGCCCTTGCTAGGTGTCCTCCTTTGTTGCCCTCTGCATTCTGACAATCCATGATCCTTTTCCTCATCTTCCCTTCAAGTTCCATCAGACCTTGATCTAAGTACTCCAACCTCTCTGTTGATTTTGTAGAAATTCCTCTCCATTCATTGGTTGATTCCGTGTCTACCTTGGGTTGTTCCAAATGCCTGGCCTCAGATTCGAAAATCTTTTTGCGCAACCTCCTGTATTTGACTTGTTCCTCAGCAGCGGTGTCTATGAACCTATTTCTCAAATCACACCCTGGCTTGACTTCTCATGCTATGTCATCGACCAACCATGATGGGTGGAACTACACATGGCCGGCATGATACCGATCTGGCTCGATGGTATCCTTTTCAACAATGATCTTTTGATGCCACTTGTGCTGTGCCTCGCACTTGAATGGAATGGCATTACCCTGGAAGTCTACTCTGTAATGAACCATCTTGGAGACTCATGGTATGACCTGTTTTCTCCCAGCCTATCTCATGACCCTGATAGGAGCATAAGGATAGATACCCCTCAACCCAATCAGCATTAAGTGAGGAACATCTCTTGACCTGATGATGAATTCGCTAGTCAAGTTTCTGAAGAAGCGCAACCAATACACAACGTTTTTCGGTTGTGCAGACCTGTATGGGATGAAAGTAATTCTTTTTGGATGGTGAAAATCTATGTGTCATTCCATGATCGCCGCGAAAATTCCTGATGGTACTGTTCTCTTTGAAGATGCTCCAACAACCATATTTGCAATAAAAAAATTCCAACCCTCGAAATGCCTGAATCCTTTCTTGCAGCGGTCCAAGGCTCGGTATATCTCTGCCACGATCATTAGGACAATAATGTAAGTCTGTCCCTCAATCCCTTCCATTAAGGTCTTGGTGACCATAGCCAAACGAGTGTGGATCCTGTCTCCTTGGATTGGGAATACTATCATCCCTGATAAACACGAAAACCTGTTGATGAGTCCAGCCCAGAGAGGTGATGTCAAACTCATCATGATAGATATGTTAGGATGTATTGTGCCCATAATGTTCTTAAAGGAATTCGAAAGGTATGTAAGACGTTTTCAGGCAAACTAGCTCGTCATTCTTTCTATGACCCATCATTTTCAGAAACCCTCTAGAAGTACGATTTTCTGGTACCAGTAGACCAGGACTATCCCAGGGTAGCCCAGCAAAACCTCCTATTTCCTCAAGAAGGGAGTCATCTCTATATTACCAAAACGGAAAACAACCCTCTTTTCATCCAAAAACATAGTAGCGGCCTCGACCAGTACATTGTTTGGCTGAATGTCCAGCAAAGACAGTAGATTTTTGAGAACTCTTTTCACATGGTTTTTGTCGTTTGGCGAGAAATTTTCCCACCAGTCTAGCAATAGGGGTGAGATACTTCGGACCATGCCGAAACTGGGGACTTCGTGCCTCATTTCTGCAAAACAAATAAAGTTAGCCCTCTCCCCCCTCCGGTTTGACTACTTACACATTAATGATTAGCATATCGACACGTTTTCTACAAATAATTCACATATCATGATCGTGCCAAGGCTTTCCTTAGAGAGTTATTATGCAGACAACATTCTAACTCATGCTAGGTGTGGACATGATGCATGCACAGTTAACATCAGAGTAGGGTTTTCTATAAGAGTCTAGACCGGTACCCTCAAGTGGAAAACTTGAGAGGGAAAGGCACGGAATCGTCGACTTCACCACTGATCAACTAATTTTACCGCAAATAAGCCTTTCCAAATTTAAAAGGGTAATATAGGAAGAGCGTGGACACTCATCAAGTGCCGCTATGGTATTAATTGCGCACGAGTGGAATATGATATAGAGAATGTTTTATGTAAAGGTAAAACAACATGTTGTCAAGTATTTTGCAAGATGAAAGTGATAAATGAAGTATTTAATAAATGTAAAGACAAAAAAAGAAAGAAAAACAAGAAAGGAGGTAGTTCATATAATGAAAAAAATATAATAAAGTTGTAAAAGGGGTAGGAATTGAGAAAGACATAAAGATTGAAGCCAGTGAGAATGATTGGGAAATAACGGAGGGGATGTGTATTATAATCAGATTAAGCAAATAATTGCATGTAAATTCATATAAAGGGAAAATAGGGAAGGGGGTGTGCATGTAGCAATAAGAGGGTGAATAGGAGCAGGGTATTCAAGCAAAATGATAAAGACACGCTTATCGAGGGAGACTAATTTACATAGACCAAGTTCCTTATGGTAAGAGCCTAAAAATATCCCCAGCAGAGTCGCCATGCTGTCGCGCCCCTTTTTCTCGTGAAATCGGGTTTCGACATTGACAACTCTTTTAAAGGAAGGGTTATTAAAAGAGAGAGTCGCCACCTAACAGATTAAGGAGCGTTATGGCACCTATTTGCAATTGAATCGGGTTTACTAGTTTGTGTCACCAAAGATCGGGTAAGGGATCAAATTACCTTGAGAAGAAGGTGTTAGTCACTCCTCGAGGTCCACAACGATGGGTCCCGACCAAACTCGAATTATGTGAATTAGTCTCTAAGAGAAAAGGAAACAGTTTGGACAAATAAAGAATTATCTTAACAAAAACGAGGGGGGGGGGTCCTAAGTTTTTTATCCTAAAGGATCACCTCGTGCAACATAAATAATATTTTGTAACTCTCTCAGGACGGGGTGTTACTCATATTATTTAGCAGGCACAGACTATTATCGCCTGCTACCCCATTACTATCTTTAAGTTGTTTACCTAAAGCGCTCTATTTAATTCTAAGTCATGCTCTATGCGTGCAGTACCCGTCCCATGCCTATGGTCTAGGAGGCATTTGGACCTCTACTTTAGGGTGGTTCTAGACCTTAACTTAGGCTGCTCAAAAGGAAAATACTAAGCGACATACAAAAAAATAGTTTAGGACTCTCAAATATAAGCATGTATGGGCTCAAATTAGCCTCTGCATTAACAACAAATGCACGCCCAACTGGTTAACATTGACAAATTTTATTAATTGAGGGATCCTATGGGCAGGATATCTATGTGATATTGAATGAACGAGCAAACAATCATGTACAAAATCCGTTTCTTAATGCGAATATTAGAACCTATATAAATTTGCCTATTGATTTTAGCATAATGCGATTAAGCCTATTAACATGGTATCTAGGTGTTTCACTCGATAATAAATAGTGGAAAATCACATAAACATATCCAGATAATTTGTTTTAACCCTATAGGCATGTTTTCTAACGAGGGTAACAACATAGTGCTTGGACACTAATGAATAAGCGGGCAGAAATGACAGTTAAACAGATTCAGGCGTGCAATCTACAGTTTGATCCAGTTTTAGATCCTATAGGCATGGTTACTATAATTTGATTCAGTTTTAGATCCTATAGGCATGATTTCTACAATTTGAACAGAACAATATGTAAGCTGGCATTTGAACACATATTGGATCACATTATTTCCTATAAGCGTGGTCTCTACCAAGCAAAGCAGAACATAAAAGAACCAAGCATTAAGTCTATAGGCATGGCTGCCTGTTTAGGATGACTAAACATAATAAGGCACCTATAGGCATGATTTCAAACATAAAACATTCAACAACACAGTACCAAACCTATAGGCATGATTTCTACCCAACTTTATTGCAAATGTAAACTAAGAACCCCTTCCCAATTTCGCTAACACCCCAGAATTGTTGTTACAAATAATTATTACAGACCGAAATTTAATGAATTACAAAGTAAGTATAACAATAGGGAGCCTACAACAGGCCCAAATGTACCTGCACAGGCTAGGCCTTCAAATCACAATAGCTCCAAAATCCATGTTCATAGATACAACATAACTAGTTGTTGAGTGATTCACCCATATATCAAGGCTGAGCATACAGAACCCAAATCCCTGGTGTGTCAGAGTTCCCAAGAGCTTCAAGAACCCAGGGCAGTGCTCACACTAGAGAGATTGATTAGAAACAGTTCAAGGAAAGACTGGGGACCAGATCCTAGTGTGTCAGAGGATATAACCTAAATAGCCTTGACTTTCAGCCAACTAAGAATGAGGATTCAGAAAGGGAAGATAGTAAATGAGTAGGAGGGAGTCAAAGAATTTTCACTAAAGGGACAGAACACATATATACAAACGAATAGTAGACATGCTTGAATTTAAGCAAACTTAGTCAAGTTTTAGGAATTAAACTCAATCACATGCTAACAAGGAAAGTTCATATGAAAATTCATAGTGATAACAGGGAGTCCAGATTAGACTAAGTACATGAACTAATGTCATAAGAAGGAATCACATTAATTAGCAATAGGTCAGGACGTGTTAAAAACTGATTGAGGCAGTTGTTAGAGGTGTCATAATATAATAAGAACAAAATCAAACATGCCACATTATAATTGGTTCAACAAACAGACTTGTTAATGCACACATCTATACATGGTTGACCAGTCCATAGGAAAACATATGAGAGAATGTTTATAAACAGGTTCATAACAAACTAAACTTAATAAGATAGTCATCAGTAACCTAAAGTTTAAGCAGAATTTCATTAATCAACTCAAAATAGGTTCAAACGTGTCTCAAACTACAAGTAATAGCATTTAGGATAACATAATCTAGTTGAAATATCACATTGAGCACATAATCATAATGAAATGGCAGAGGGTCTAATAACTCACCAGTTGAGATGAAACAAGGAAGAAAGGGATCCAATAGTGTGGTAAATATCATCAAACAGAAGCAAGAACATGGAGATTTCTAGCCTTGGCTTTCAGCCAGCCAGGAATAAGAACACAGAATGAGATTATTCAAGAGTGGGAGAACACAATGTTTGTTATAGTAGTGAAAGATTTTCGAACTCAGAACTTGAAAACGTTTTCCAAAGGGGAGTGAGGAGGGGTTTAGTTAGTGTAAAAAACTAAACATATAATATGGAAAATAATTAATTTAGGAATCTAAACCAGTAAGGAAAGGTAAATTTGAAACCCTAGTTTTAGGTAAATCACAAAATCGGCAGAGAAATAAGGACAAAATAACCACACACTGCGTAAATTGTGATGACCCAAAATGTCATCCCGTGTAACTTTAGCTAAATATGTGTTTCGAGGCAATGAAAGCCTCCTTTTATCTCATCTCGATGTGCATGCGCAGCCCGGGCACGTAGCCGAAAAGCCGTTATGTGGAAAATTGATAAAATGATGATTTTGCAACAATTATTTGAATAAAGTTGACTTTGGTCAATATTTTTGGTAAACAAACACGGACCCATGATTTGACGGTCCCCAAGGGTCCGTAGGAAAATATGGGACTTGGGCGTATGTCCAGAATCGAATTCCGAGGTCCTCAGTCCGAGAAATGTATTTTTAAAGAAAATTATTTTCTAAAAAATATAAAGGTTTTTGAAAATGAGATTTGATGTGAAACCTGTGATATCGGGCCCGTATTATGGTTCCGGAGCTCGGAACAGGTTCAATATGTCTCATATGTGTTATCTGTGATATTTGGTGGGAAACAGACTTAGTTTGACGTGATTCGGATCGAAAATGGAAAATTTAGAAGTTTTGGAAGTTTAAAGGAATTTCATTGATTTTGATGTTTAATTCGATGTTTATGATGTTATTACGGTGTTTCGATTACTTGAATAAGTCCGTAGGATGTTTTTGAGGTTGTGTTCATAATTGGTTTGGAGCCCTGAGGGCTCGGGTGAGTTTCTAGTAGGCGTCGGGGTGGTTTAACATAGAAAAATCTTGTTTTTTCTGTTGTATCTAGTGTCTAGGTGTTTTGACCTTCACGATCACGGTGCACTACATGCGATCACGATGAGCAAGGCTGGGAGGGGGTGGAATTACCCTAAGCGAACGCAGGGCCTTGGACGCGAACGTGGAGCTTGGGGAAAAAGCTCTATGCGAACGCGAGGGGCCTCACGCGAACGCGTAGTGCAAATGTTGGACTGAGGGGCTTGGTAGCTAGTACTCTACGTGAACGCGGTCTCTTGGTCGCGATCGAAATGGTCCAGGTCCAGTACTCTATGCGATCGCAGTAGGCCTGTCGCGATCGTGTAAGCTATTTTCGCCCTGTCATTTATTTTGTCCAAAAATAGAACACTTACGGGAATTATACCATTTTTCATAACTTCTTATTCTACACACCTCCTTGGGCGATTTTTGAAGAACCTCTTCACCATAGATTCATAGGTATGTAATCCTAACCTCGTTTTCTTCCATTTTTATCAACACCCACTAGATTCTAGGCCTAAAAACATGTGAATAAGGGTAGAAAATTGGGAGTTTTGGGTAGAGTTAGGGCTTTTTGATTATTTGGGAATTTGCCTCGTTTTGGGGTCGGATTTAAGAACAAATTATATATTCGGGCTCATGGGTGAATGGGTGATCGGGTTTTGGTCCGAACCTCATGTTTGGACCAAGCGGGCCCGGGGTCAATTTTTGGAATTTTGGAAAGAAAGTTGGGAATTCTATATTTAAGCATTGTAATTGAATTGTTAATCATTTATTGATGTTATTGAGTCAATTATGTCTAGATACTATTGATTTGGAGTCGGGTTCGAAAGGAAAATCCGTGCTTGAGGCTTGATTTTGATCTTCAGAGTCGAGGTAAGTGTTTGGCCTAACCTTAGCTTGAGGGAATATGTATTGAGTCCTAATTGCTACATGTGTATTCCATGTTCAGTGTATAGGTGAGGTGATGAGTGCCTATATGTTGTTGTCAAGCATGACCGTGAGTCGGAAATTTGCAATTATATGATATTTATTGGCTTTACAGTGTTTCTGGGTTTAATAGCAATTTGATAGCTATTCATTTGGTGGAAATTCTTAGTTATAGGTATTGTTGAGTAGTTGTTCGGCTGAGGAACTTTATGTTAGCTTATACACATGTGTAGGATTGGTTGTAGCTGTGTCCTTTGCCGGGACTATATTATTCTTGTTAATTATTCCGTGCATTTAAGATTTCTTATTTGTTCATTTTCACGCCAACTGTTGTTTTATGTTGTTATGCACGAGGGGACATTCCGTGCCATGTTTATGTTGTTTATGCACGAGGGGACATTCCATGCCGTATTTATGATTATTATGCATGAGGGGATATTTCGTGCCGTGTTTATGATTATTATGCACGAGGGGACATTTTGTGCCATGTTGATGATATATATATGCACAAGGGGGCATTCCGTGCCGTGATTGTGATATTTTATGCACGAGGGGACATTTCGTGCCATGTTTATGTTGCTTATGCACGAGGGGACATTCCGTGCCATATTTTATATTGTTATGCACGAGGGGACATTCCGTGCCGTGTTATGCTAAAAATATGCACGAGGGGACTTGCCGTGCCGTTTCTTTTCACTTGTTTATTCCATGTTAATCCCCGTTATTATTTTCGGATATTTAGATTGTTTCTTCGTTCCGTCATTTCAGTAATTGCTATCTGTTGGTCGAAATCCCAATGCACACGCAAGTGTACGTGGTCGACAAGTAATATAGGATT
>ML408369.1:60880-109906 GCA_005239525.1 Nicotiana knightiana | reverse complement strand
GAACGGAGAGGTTAGGTGATGAGGGGATGGAGAAGAACAGGAGAATCTGTTCGTTTCTTCCAGACCATTGGGGCGCCGCTGCCTTTTTCTGAAAGGGGGAGCTAGGGAGTCTCTAATTAGGTCTAGGTTGTTTTAATAGGTGAGGGGAAACGGGTCGAGCAGGCGGGTCGTGGGTTCTGGACCGGTTTCCTTTTGGGCTGGGCGGATTTTGGTAAATAATTGGGCCTGATTGCTGGCCCAAGTCCAATTTTAACCTTAACAACCTTCTCTTCTTTTTATGCTTTTGCAGAATTAGCCACTTTAGACTCAAATTTAATTTAAATCTATTTCTTGGCTAGCCTATGTATTTATTTTATCTAGTTATGGACTAGTGCAACCTACGAATGCAATTTTGATTTTTAGAAGATGTATTTGATAATGTAACTAAA
This sequence comes from Nicotiana knightiana, assembly GCA_005239525.1. NCBI lineage: Eukaryota > Viridiplantae > Streptophyta > Magnoliopsida > Solanales > Solanaceae > Nicotiana > Nicotiana knightiana. The sequence goes on along the minus strand of ML408369.1, from coordinate 109,478 downwards.
TCCTAAAAATGCAGTTTAAACCCAAATGGCACGAAATGAAAAAATGAGATAATTTTTTATGATTCTTTCTGTAATTTTAAAGTACTAAACATGCATGAGATACAACTAAAATAAAGAAAGTTCCTAAATTTATTAAAATTTAATTTCTAATTATTTTTTAGGAGTAATTTCCTTGTAGGGCAAAAATTGGGTGTTCACAGCTGCCCCTCTTTGCTCGACAACATGAAGAGTTTTCGTGCAAAGATAAAGTGAGCAACTACAAGCACTTTTTGCCCGTTTGGTACTCCATTTGGAAGCATTTTGAAAAAGTTTGACCGAACCTTGCTTCAGAGGTTGCCTACATATCCTTGGCTATAAAGGAATCAGGTCAGTGTAGTTCTGGAAGTTTTGGTAGCTGGGACTACCGGAAAGCTGTGATTTTACTGCTGTTGCTGCTGCTTACTGCTTGCTGAGCTCCTTATTACACCAAAATCAAAAATGAAAAAGACTAAACTAAACTATCAACTACGAGTTACAAGATCCCTATCTATAAGTCTTCTGCAACTTGATCTTGAGTCTTGGTTGTTTCTTCACGCAGACTCTGATCTGAATCTTGATGCTTGTTAGTCATAGGTGCTGGTTCAATCTTTTTCTACTTTTCAGGTCAAGACGGGACACGCAACGCTTGTGACTTCAATCTTGTCTTGAGCGGTCCACATCTTTTCCGTTTCTGTACTTTGGGGTCCAACTCTTTTCTTTTCTTGTTTTCTTTTATTCTGAATCGAGACGTCTTCTTTTGGTCGTCTTAAATTCATTGTAACCTGCGCAAAATCAAAGGAAACGAACGAAATTTTCTGCCCTAGTTTCACTAGGAAAATTCTGTGAGTTATTGTAATAAAATCTATGCTACTTTATTATTGAAAGCAATGAAAAGCCAGGAATGGTGCACCCGGAGTTATTGTATACTAGGGAGTGGATACCCTATGCCTAAAGGTAAAATCAACTAGGGACTGGAGACCCTATGTTGGAAAAAAATTGACAAGTTATGTTGTCGTCAAGAAAAGATCATCAGGTTATGCCGGTGTCTGGGGAAGGATCAACGGGTTATGCCGTAGTCAAGAAAAAGATCACCAGGTTATGCCGGTGTCCGGGGAGGTCAACAGGTTATGCTGTTGTCAGGAAAAGAAAAGATCACCAGGTTATGCCGGTGTCTGGAGAGGTAAACAAGTTATGTTGTTTCCTGTGGAAAAGGGGTCACTGGGTTATGCCAGTGTCTGAAGTGATCAACAGGTTATGCTGTTGTCAGAAGGATCACCGGGTTATGCCGGTGTCCGGGGAGGTCAACAGGTTATGCTGTTGCCTGAAAAAGAGATCACTGGGTTATGCCAATGTATGAAGTGATCAACATGTTATGCTGTTGTCAAAAGGATCATCGGGTTATGCCGATGTCCGAGAGGTCAACAGGTTATGCTGTTGCCTGAAAAAGAGATCACTAGGTTATGCCAGTGTCTGAAGTGATCAACAGGTTATGCTGTTGTCAGAAGGATCACCGGGTTATGCCGGTGTCCGGGAGGTCAACGGGTTATGTTGTTGCCTGAAAAAGAGATCACTGGGTTATGCCAGTGTCTAAAATGATCAACAGGTTATGCTGTTGTCAGGAGGATCACCGGGTTATGCTGGTGTCCAGGAAGGTCAACAAGTTATGTTGTTGCCTGAAAAATGAGAGATCACCAGGTTCTGCCGGTGTCTTCTTGGGTACGGGACCCTATGTTGGCATTAACCGAGGACTGGGATATCCTTGGTTGGAAAATGTTTGGCCAAGGGTTGAAAATCATGTGCTACTTTTAGGGTCGCATCACATTCAACTTCATTTTTTTTTTATATGCGGGAAAAGATCTTTGGAGGAAACTTCCCTTTCTTTGGAGTCAATGCTGCAGAGTTCCTTCTAGCTCTTGCGCGATTCCTTTTTATTGCATATGCCTTTTGCACGGTTGCTTTTGCACCTGTTTCCTATTTCAAGCAAAGAACAATTTGTTAGTTTGAAACGGTGGTCGGTTTTGCGGCCTTGATTTTCAGCTGCTTGATCTCAGTTCTTTTGATGAAGATCTCAACCACCTGCTTGCTTGTTCGCTTGCTGGGGATTGGGTTTTCTCTCTAATCCCGGGGCCTTGGTTTTCCAGATTTCACCACGGCGATCGGTCACGTGGGACCCGACATTTTATTTTGCCTTTGTAGTCTTTTCACTTACTTTTTTTTTGGGATTTTCGGAGTATTGGGGAGGAGTTTTGGCCCCTCAAATTCGGCTGCGACAGTTGGTCGTGTGGGATTTAACTTTTCCACCTTTATTTCGCCTTTACTGGCTTTTCATCCCTGACTTCTCTTCCAACTGTAATTTTAGGTTATTGGAATATTTCGGCTTTTCAAACCCTGCCAAGATGGTTAGCCACACAGGGATCAACCTTTCAACTTCAATCGCCTATATAGGCACTTCAATTTGATTTCTTCCTTTTACGGCTTTGAGTTTGAAGTATCGACCGCTCCGGCCAGTTGGGATCGACTCGATGCTCCTGACAAAGCTGGGTGCCTTCTGCATATCAGCCTGTGTCAAACGAAAGCCCTGTAAATAAGTCTTGACATCTTTTCTATGCCTTAGTTTTGGGACAGAGTTAGACCGAAAGGGATTCAAAAGAAAAATAAATGACAGAATGGACAACGAATTTGAACAAAAGGTGTCCTTTTCGGGGAAAGGAAAAAAGGACTTATCTGGAGTGCATGCAGACTTCAATGAACATGACATGCCCTTTGGAGTGGATGCCTGATCCGTGTAAACCGTCTGACTCTAAGAAATTCATCACAACTATTACCTCGAGATCTGGAAACCTTGCCCCGGACTGTGTCTATACCAGTGATTCATTATCCTTTTCGATTAGTGGCACCCTTTGCGAGTTTTCACCTACTAACCTCTCTCATTTCTCTTGTTACCATCGCCTTGTAGTGCTCTTTGCGAGTTTTCACTAATAGGACTCTCTCATTTTCAATTTCTCTACTCACCGTCGCCTTACAGTGCCCGTGTGGGTTTTCACCGATAAGACTCTCATTTTAATTTCTCTCCTTTCTTTTATCCGCTCCGAACAACTGTATCTTCCAATTTTTGACATCTATGCCGATTGATCGGAAGGACTTGCACAGGGTTTTTGGTGAAAAGAATTTGGATTGAGCTACAGCTTTGGAACCTTTCATGCGCAAACGTCGTTGATCATAGCATTTGCCCCAGCTTAAACTCTTGGGGAGATGTGAAATTTTTATTTTGGCGTGACTGAACCCCAGGGAGAGGCTGCCTACGTATCCTTTTCGGAATCAAATCGAACGTAGTTCAGGAAAAATCTTGTTTTTGTTTTGGTTTGGTGTTTTGTGTTTTGTTTTTTCTCTGTTTTGTTTTGTTTTCTCTTTCTTTTGCTTCCTTTATTTATTTATTTATTTATTTTTTTTTTGCATTTCATCATCTTTTTTTTGCTTCTTTTTCCTCTTTTTTTTTTCTTTCATTTCTCAGTCAATCATTTTTTTTTGTTTTCCAATAACACTTTCGGGTTCCAAAGAGGGTAATCAAAGAAGAGTAATCGACTCAAAGGGTTTGCAAAAGGGTTAATGGTATAGCGAGAATGAAAGCCTTCGTCATCCCAACCGGAGAAAATTTAATGCTATATGGAGGATCAAACATAGTACCTTTTGACTGCACCTGCATTGACAGTTGTTTCAGGGACATTTCCTTCGAGCCCCAAGTACAACGCACTCTTTTGACAGTACTCTGGTTGCAATGTATGGATCTTTCCAATCTGAACCAATTTTCCTTTGGCTATCCCGATTCATTGTTTTATTTCCTTGACCTTTGCATTTTGATTCTTGATTCGTTATTTCGAAGTCTGACAGCGTTTTAGGATCTGTTGACTGCATCTGTGTTGACAGTTGTTTCAGGGACATTTCCTTCGATGTACCCCAAGTATAAACACACTCTTTTGGCAGTACTCTTGTAGTAGTGTATGGACCTTTTCCGATCTGAACCCATTTTTCTTTAGTTATCCCGATTGTTTTATTTCGTTGATCTAACTTCATTTGCATTCTGACTCTTGATTCATTATTTCAGAGTCTGACAGCGTTTTAAGATCCAGGCATGAAGTCCGCAAGCATGTCATGTTGTTGAAATCTGCATTTAAATAGAACTGAAATTAGAGTAAGAAAGAGACAAGATTAAGAAAAGAGACATTCTTGGAAAAAGAAATATTAATTCCATTTGATTTTTTTTTTATTTTATGATTTTGATGATTTTTTTTAAATAGAAGGGTTTACATCGGAAAGTAAGACAATAAAGTAAAACATCCGGATCACACCCTGGGATAATCTGGACGCAGAAAGGATAGCAAGACTGGCTACCGAGACTCCCATCTGATGGGGGAACTTTCAGGCTTGGCGACCGTTTTTTGGCTTTCTTCTGCCTCGGCAATGGCTTCAATGACCTTCAGTGCCGAATCAAGTTCTTTATCTTCATAAATCATTCCGACCACCGGCCTACTGTGAGAAGGCAGGGGATTGTTCATCATATTGGGGTCATCTTCATCCCTAAGCACTATTGCCTGGACCTCGATGAGATTTTCAACTTCTTGTTGTCCAACAATCTTCAGTGTTGTTCCCCACGACTCCACAGTGGTATTCACATTTAGCATCAGCCCGGTGCGAGGGGGACTCGGGGTTCGGCCGGTTTGGGGCCACTGGCTGCGACAGACCTATCCTGACCAACTTTTGGAGCAAGCTAGAGTAGGATTCACCAATAGGGGTGAACTGATTCTTTTTGAAAAGTTGTCTTGGGCGAGGGTTGTGTTGGGAAACATTTGATTGGGGATTATATGGAGTTTGGTAAAGATGGGCATTTCCGGGAAGTGGAGCTCGGTTTTGGATATAATTTTGTGGTTGTGTGTAAGGTTGTGTATTCATCACCGCACGGGGAGGCGGTGTCACGGCATATTTAGCATCATCTTGATAGGGGTAATAGTGTTCTGGGATTTCAGGAAGCATATATGATTGGTTTAATGCCCTATGGTCCCCCTCCGAGCTTGAAGCCATCATAGCTCCCTCTTCTATCTCGTTTCTGTTCATCAAACCCTCCGAACCATTCTGAACGGCCTGTGATGTAGCCTTAAAAGCAGATTTAATCAAAAGTTGGCCCGTTTCTAAACCTCTTTCGACCATCTCCCCAACTTTTATAGCTTCAGCGAACGTTCTACCCATAACAGACATCATATTCTGGAAGTAGTCCGCCTCTTGGGCCAGTAGGAAGACCGTAACCATTTCTGCTTCGTCCATTGGAGGCTTTACCCTGGCAGCTTGCTCACGCCATTTGACAACATATTCGCGAAAGCTTTCCGTAGTTTTCTTTTTCAAATTAAACAAAGAATTCCTGTCGGGAGCGATGTCTACATTATACTGGAACTGGCGAACAAAGTCTCGGGCCAAATCGTCCCACATATGCCAATGAGTAATTTCTTGATCCATATACCATTCAGAAGCGATCCCGGTAAGGCTTTCTCCGAAATAGGCCATCAGCAACTCTTCTTTTCCATCAGCATCTCTCAGCTGGTTACAATATCGTTTCAAGTGAGCCATCGGGTCTCCGTGCCCGTCGTATTTTTCAAACTTTGGCGTCTTGAAACCAACTGGCAGGTGAACATGTGGAAACATGCGTAAATCGTAGTAGGAGAGACTCTTCTAACCACTCAAACCCTGTATGTTCTTTAAGCTTTGCTCTAAACTTCTCATCTTCCGAGCCATTTCTTCTTGCTCGGGGTTTCTCATTGTTTTTTGCTGACCCATGGGAGACTCATATTGCGAGTATTGAGGGTAAGAGTTTGGCTTGGACACTGTTGGCTGTGCCATGGTGAAGATTGGTGGCACAACGAACATTGTTGGCGGTGCCCTTGAATCCGGTGCTTGGGGGTGATCCGCAGAAGGCATTTCGGGGCCATTAGATGGCATTAGAGTGTGCCTACAAGGGATGAGTGGGTTGGACACAAGGATGTTCGAAATCCCATCTGAACCGGGAATCAGCTCAGGAAAACCAAGGATTATACTTGGCGGTTCCCTGCCGTTAGACCAGGCGTCCCACATCTCTAACATGCGGCGACGCAACATTCTGTTTTATTCAACAGTTGGTGATTCCGGCTGCGGAATAGCCGATGACGGGCTATCCTCAGGACCGATGATTGGCATATTACCGGCGGAGGCCATCTCTACCTTTGGACCTTGTGAAGGATGGGAAACCGGACAACCAATAAAACCAACCACCAAAACCTGGCTAATTTGCACACCAAACAACCTTTTTAGTTTTTGAGACATTTAACATATAGGAAATCGCATATTGGGATGCAATGAACCTAACAATTAAACGCTTCTACAATGTGTTTGAACGGTTGCATGTTTCATCCCGACCTTTAGATGTCCCTTTCCAATTTTATCTCTCATTTTTTTTGAATTTTCCATATCTCGATTTCTTTTCCTTTCTCTTTTGTTATTTTTGCTCTTTATTTTTCTCATTTATTTTGTCACTCTTCTCTTTCTCTTTTTTTTTAATTGATTTCGCTCTTTTCTTTATTTTTCACTCAATTTTTCTTTGTCTTATTTATTTATTTTTTACTCAATTTATTTATGGCTATGATCAAATCCGATGGGGATTGCCTACGTATCATGACGCCGCATGAATCAGATCTTGCGTAGTTCGGGAAGATTGAGAATGGAGTAAATAAGCTAACTCTTATTTTTCGTTTATTTTACTCTTCTTTTCTTTTTTTGAATTTTTGAAATGTTTGAAAGAAGGACTTCTAAAAAGCAAGAAAATATTTTTTACTTTTTGGATTTTGATTTGATATTTTCTTCTTTTGTGAAAACTACTGTAAATTAACCTATTTGTCTAGTAAACATTCAGGCTCATTAGCACAGTTAAAAACAAACAAACACAAAAAAAAAAGTTACAAAATTTTAAAAAAAAGCTTGTGGCCATTATATTATATATAATATGAGGAAAAGGGCAACTAGGTGTCCTCCTCACATTCTAGTTGATGTGATATAATTGCACATATTTATTTATATTTCTTTTTCATGTTTGAAATGCTTTTGGAATTTTAAATAATACATAAAGTGGGAGAAGCGTGTATATAAAAAAAATACTTACTAAAAGAATAAGGAAAAATGGGGCCGCTGCCAAATTGTGAGAAAGATATTTGCACTTTTAGTGGACCTTTGTCCTTTTGATAAATTACAACAAACCGCCAAAAGATCCCTACACTCTCCTAAGATCTTCATTTTAGTTTCTGTGGTAGAAAAATGTTGGCTTAAAATATCCTCATATTCATTTTTGTGAACAGGAAAAATATATAATTGTCAAGATTATTTCCAACTCATATTTGAAAATGATTTATTGTTTTAAAAACAAGAAAAACAAATTAAAAAAAAGATACGGCCACCAATTTTCAGTACCTCAGCTACCAATGAGTAAGCATTATCTGACAGACTAACAAAGAAGAAAACATTAAACAGCTTCAACAATGAATAAGTTATATATTATTATATATTATTCAGCAACATTAAAAAAAAATACCGGAGGTTCAAAATGATGCTCGATCATGTGAAAATGATAGCTGAGTCTTACATTTCTAGTAAGTGCACGTAACAACACACATAATTTTGTGCCTCAGACCCCACTTTGTGAGACTTTACTGGACAGTTGTTGTTGTTGTTATCGGATATGTACATTTTCTATTATCCAAATAGAGAGGAGCACTTGAAGAAGTACTTTAGATTGGTGTCTCGGTCATGACAGTCGGCATCACGTTAGTCACTTTATCAAAAAAATTTCTCTAGTTATTTTTCCTTGACAGAAATTATAAATATTTCACACAGCATTATGACGGACTGCCAGTGCTTCCAATATATGAGAACTATGTTTAGATGTTTGAACCATAGAGGGAAAAAATGGGTATTCGAGACTACTTTAGTCTTTAACTTTTATGCCTTAATTAGTTTTTCCAATTAGTTGTTCCACCTAACTGAGCACATAGATGAAGTAACATAATGGAAACATGCCACAAAAGAGGCAAAACAAAGAAAATGGACAAAATAATGGAAGCTGCAGAGAGAAGAATTCATCTCCAAAGCTCTTTGAGTTCATGAAATCTGAATTCCACACGATGCAATGCCTCAGTAAAAGCAATCAAAGCTAAAACATATAATGCATGAAGACCATAACAAAGATGATCCACGCAGTCCCCCTGTGGCATAGGTAATTTATAGGCTTTATTATATAAATAACTACATCAAACAAACCCTATATTAATCTTACAAAGTCTTTCCTACATAAATAAGTGTAGCAAAGCTTATAATATCAATAGTGGGGATTGCTGCAAATGAACGTGACATAGATAATTCACATGAGAAGCCATACCCATGAAAATTTTGAACTATCTGAATATACGGATGCATATTGCAACTCAAACAATGTAGAAACAGTAGCGTCAAAAAAGTGTGGAAATCCCACCAAATACTGTTCAATTGTGTTCCGTTTTCAAGCAGAAGCTTGCAGCTAAATAGCTTACCAAACTTGACCCCTGTTTGAGATGAATTTCTGCTAAACAGTCCAGAAAAAACTGCAGCTGAACATGCATAAGTTGTTGTAGATTTTCTCTAGTGCAAATAGCCAATGCAAAACAAGATGCAAAACTGGTGCAAAATGTTGTAGAATCAGTACCAATTCTGCAACTCAGTAATAGAACGCAAGGAATCACAGCTGACTGCTCGCAAAGATTACAAAACCAGATTCCAGCTTTGAACTTTGAAAGAGAAACAATCATTCACAGGAAAAGGGAAAGCCAATTTCTTGATGTTTAAATTCATAGGCCAATTCCCTCATCTCATGTATAAAATAGCCAACTTTCAACCTAAATTACTTGTGTTCAGTATGACGGAGGTTATTTTACAGGAAACATATTTTGCAGGAATAAGTTTTCGTCCTGTTTGGTTAGTCAGTAAGAATTATATTTTCAAAATAATACACTATTTTGAAGATCAATAATATACCAACAAAGAGTATTCTAATACAATTTTTAGTACTAAAGATTAATAATATTGTGCAGCTGTTAGTTGGACGAAGTAATATGAAGCTAAAGTTAAGATGGTCCCAAGGAAAAATGACTTTCTTTGTAACAAATGCTGCACATCTTTAAAGTTTGAATAGAATTAAGTATATCAAGAATGATAAAAATCTAACAAAAAGCAGGGAGTTTGTGTGAAAACCTGTTGAGGAAAAGCAAAAAGATGACAGCAAGAACACCAATAGTACATTAGTGGCATTGAACTTTGAAAGAGATCTATAGAACTTCATTCTTTGCAGATTTATAGCTGTAGAATTTCTTGTGCTTTACTTAGTAAATTGTGTATAAACCAGAATCAATACCAATTATCACAACATTTGCAAGGAGAATTGTAAGTGCAATTTACAGCTTTGAAGGTTAACTTTCAGTTCTCGCACTTCAATCAATTTCACAGTCCACACAACTTTAACTTCAACACCAATACCACTAACTTTGATTTGTCCTCTTTTCTTGAATGAAATATATATATATATATATATTTATTTATTTATGGGTTCTAAAACTTTTATTTATTTTTATTTGTTTGCAATTTCCTACGATACTCCTAAAGAAGGAATTAAAGGAAAATATTTTTTTTTGGATTTATTTTTTTTTAATATTGGGGGCCGGAACCGATGAGGTATGCCTACGTATCTCACATCCGGTGAGAATCAGACCCGCGTAGTTCTGCCAGTTTTGACCGAACCGGGGAATATGACTTTTGAAAATATTCATTTATTTCCTATCTTTTAGATAGAGTTTCGGGATTTTAAATACCTATCCTCACTATTGGTTATTTTCTTATTCTCTTTTTGTTTTATTTTCTTTCCTATTCTAGAAGCCGGTCAACATGCATGTCGAAACAAACAAAGGCCAAGTAGCACGTAAGATGTATCAGGAGGGACTTTTATTTTGGATTCACCAGTCCTAGACGGACCCAAACCCTGTGTTGAGTCCCCTAAGTCAAATGCACATGATGCAAAAACGCACTTACTAGGGATCCGACATGAGGTTATGTCATTCTAAGTTTGAATCTTGGGGTTTTGTTCTAGACCAGGCTTACCCGGGCGGACAGCTCGAGCCGAGGTCGGGGCAGCGTACCGGGAATACAGAAGCTTCGCCGGCTTTGCAACTTGTCCGTACCTTGTTCTAAAAATTGGATGTGACTGTAACAGAAAAGAAGTCACACGAAGTGCACACTTCCCAGATGATTTAGAAGACTCAAAGAGAAGAGGGTTTCAACACAATTTATATACAGTTCAGATAATATCAAAGCGGTAAAAGCAGCATTTAGCACAATAGGTTCAAATATGTAAAATCAGATAATAAAGCCAAAATACAACAGTTATTCTAAGCTCGAATTCTTGAACCCTGAACCAGAGATTCTGGGATCGTCCCCAGCAGAGTCGCCAGAGCTGTCACACCACCTTTTTTACTACCCCGTATTAATAAAGGGTAATAAGGGAGTTTTTCCAATTAAAGTGACACTATTCGATTTTGGGAATTATTTATGGTTTCAGAGTCGCCACCCGAATTTTTTACGGTGTTCCGGGACACCATTTATTTATTGAAATCCCAAACCGAGGAAATTTTAACTCTGTTTAAATGTCTGCGACCAGAAATCCGAGTAAGGAATTCTGTTAACCCAGGAGAAGGTGTTAGGCATTCCCGAGTTCCGTGGTTCTAGCACGGTCGCTTAACTATTATTATTTGGCCTAAATTGTCTGATTATTTACATATTTTTGCCTATTGTGCTTTTAGCCTTTTTCACTTTTTAGCCGCTTTTAATATTTATGGACTTATCTTGAAAAAAAGTCACGATGGTGTGCACTTGTCATTTTTAGACACATCGCAACCGCGTCACATGAAATGCACCCGCGATTGCTGTGATTTTATTATTGTTTGAAGTTAGAGTCGGGAGCATGAGTTTCCACACCCCAGTGTAGATTATATAGTCATGGCTATGGTTATGACAATTTTAAAATGCCTATTTGAGGCGATATTCAATTATTCTCTAATTTTGGAATTTTATCTAAAAGAGGTATTTCTAGCTGTACGGGGTAGGTATATAAATCATTTTTGATATTTATGGATTTATCTTGGGACAAGTCGCAATGGCGTGCACTTGTTGTTTTTGGACAACATGGCAAACATGTCACATAAAATGCACCCGCGATTGCTACGTGTGATTTTATTTATTGTTTCGAGTTACAGTTGGGTCACATGAAATGTACACCCAAATTCAGATTTACATGTAATTTATTATCTTTCCAACTATAACCTATTCATGAGCAAATAAACCCCATTTTAAAAACTACGTGTCAATCCATTCACGTATCTTTCAACTACTGTAATTTATCTTTAAAATTAAACTACCAAAACAAGAGAGAGGAGTGCAAATCATAAACATTTAGATCATTTTTCTTCTAAAAAAAGAAAACAGAATATGTGGAGTGTTCAATGACTCAAAATCTAAAGCTATTTCACAAATTGACACATACAAAGTTATTCTTATCGATTGAGAATGAAACTGGGGATCAAATCCTCAAGCTCTTACGAATCAAACAAGATTTAAACTCTTCAACACTTAAAAACAAATATGCTGAAATGTTGAGCAGAACTACTAAACCTATCAAATCATTTTTTATGTAGCTGCTCTCGTGTTTCAACGGTTTGGCTAACTTATGAGACCAACACAAGTTCCTGTTAAGTTAATCCAAAATAAAGATGAACAAGATTGAGAAATACCAAACTCTAAGATGGATTGCTAACATGGTATACGACATAATAGTTCTAAAACTAATCTAAAATAAAGCAAGCAAGCAAATTTAATTGAATGAACTATATGTTAGCAAATAATCAAAACGCATGGAGAGTCCTCACCTATCTTCAGCAGGGCAAACAAAATGCTTAAATCACTCAAAGAGCTAAATAAGAATCTATACATTTGTTCCTAAACAATCTGAAGCTACCAAGAAAACATTCAATTTTCAAAGCATTTAAGAAATAGAATAACAAACCAAATCTCTAGCAAACTTCAGGAACGAGAGAAATGATTAGCACATTTATATAAGATCTAATTTAACGGTCAGCCATAGAAATCTGATCAATCCCTCTCAACAACGCAACATCAATGATCCAATAAAACCAGAGCAATTGATAAACAAAAAAAAAGCCATACTTGAAAGCATGCTAACAGAGAAGAAAGGATCCATCTACACATTCATCAAACCATTGTGATTATATAAGATAAGAACAAAAGAACCTCTTATAGATGCATCTGAACTTCGATTCCTTAACAACCTTTTAAGCTAAAACACTCACGAAACTGTGTGGAAGACCTCAACAGAATCCTGACCAAATCGCCGGAAACTCAAAGTCGACTCAGGAAACTCAAGCGAAGCTCAGCAAAGTGGGTACAAGTTAAAACTTTTTTAAGAAGTGGGTATAGGTTAAATGGGAGAGACCAAATAAGGCGTCCCGTGTAGTTTTTACTAAAGAAAAGGAATATGGGCCGTTAATGGGGCATTTGCATGTATACCCGCTTTTTGGGTCATGTTTTAACTTGTGCTTGCTTTGCAAAAAAATATCAAGCGTACCCACTTTTTCACGTAACATCAACATACGGGACTAAAGGCAAAGGCAATCACGCAAAACTTTAGCATCCTAGTAGACGGGATTGAAGTAGCAAGTGTGCTGAACCAAGTGTGCTGAAGTTTTTGTTTGTAATTGCTGAACTTAAGCATAGTAGCTGAAGTTTTATTCTCTATTTGCTGAAGTTTTGTTTGTAATTGCTGAAGTTTTTGTTTTTGTAACTGGCGAAGTTTTCGTTTTGTAACTAGCGGTCTTCAACTCTAGAGCTGAAGTCTTTGTTTTTGTAACTGGTGAACTTCAGATCTAGAGCTGAAGTTTTTGTTTTGTAACTGGCTAGAGCTGAAGTTTTTATTTTGTAACTGTCGAACTTAAGCTCTAGATCTGAAGTTTTTATTTGTAACTGGCGAACTACAGCTCTAGAGCTGAAGTTTTTGTTTGTAACTGGCGTTCGTCCTATTGTATTCATCCAGAGCTGAAGTTTTTGTTTGTAACTGGCGTTCGTCCTGTTGTATTCGTCCATCTTCAGCAGGGGTAAGACTTTCTGTATTCGTCTTCTCCACGAGTATGTATATTCTCTTGGCATAGAGTCTGCTTGCAGAATTAGATCTGCTATGACAATATTCACTATTTCATTACCATCTGTGGTACAGGAAACTGCTTCACCATCACTGAATGCTTGATCATCTATTTTTTGATCAATTTCTGCAAATAGCTCCTCTTGTTAAGTTGTGGAGGAGAAGGAAGAGGAGAAAGGGGGCTGAAGTTGTTTAAAAAGTGGGTACAAATTAAAACATTAAAAAAAAAAGGGTATATGTTAAATGGGGGCGACCAAATAGGATGCCCCGTGCAATTTTACCCGTTAATTAACCCTCAAGCCCAATTACTACTTTGGTTCATAACGTAAGGTAAACCTTTGGCCTAACGATATGAGGATAACATGAACAATTGGAGTAAAAAAAAGAATCAGAAATAGTCTGATTTATAATTAGTAACTGGAAATTATTCATAGTTTCAAAAGTAATCGAAATTTAGATATTTTTTATATGAGAACAAAATTTGAATAAAAATACACTTAGAATCAAAAGAATTCCAGCATAATATATTGAATTTTTTGCATATGAGATTCTAACATAATGTGCTGGAGTTCCAACATAATATACTGAAAATTTATATCCAGGAATTCCACAATTCAGCATTGGAACTTTCTGTGTTTCCGCTAGAGAATTAATGTCCAATTTTTTTGTCTTCCACCTTAAATAATGATTACTTTTCAATAAATAAATACTGACTATGTTTTAATAGCTACCCGTAAAAATTGCTATGCCATGTTTGACGAAAAGTTGAGTTAACCAATAGATGAATTATATCACTAATAATAAAACTTCTCTAAATTAATTTTCTTCTATCAAAGAGAAACAAACGAAAAGGTCCCGAGATGAATTATCTTCTTGTGAGATATGAATATTATTATTTCCCTTACAGGAGTTGATTTTTAGGACTTTTTATATATATATATATATATAAATAATGTGCGTAATAAACTAGAATTTATATCGCACACCAAATTTAAATTACTCGATAGAAGTCACTTTTAATAATTATTGTTATTATTCTTGTTATTAGCCTTAGGTGTACTGCGTTGCACACATATGTACAGTGTCAATCAATTGATATATATATATTTGGATCTTATCGAACACCACCATACTTGCGCGATTTCTTGATCACCGGAAGAATCTCGCGGATCAACACATCCGCCGGAATAAACCCACTTCCGGCTGCTTGTGGTGCCGCCGGAAGACCCAAAAATATCCTTGTAGCATTCACCGACGACGTCCACTGGATCCAAGAATTTCAATATATCAGTATTAGAGTATACTGATAGATTATCTTTTTACATATAGTAAATTAGTTTCACTTTCCGACGTAGCCATCTCCACGCCGTCCTCCATCACCGGTCCTCTCTCCCGCTCTCCTTAGCAGCGCCAAACAGGCAGCGACCTCTTTCTCTTAATAAAAATTTATTTGACAGGTGGAAATTAAGAAAAGACACCCTTTGTTGATCACTTTCTTGAAGCTGAGATTGCAAAACAAGATATCTTGTGACGGAATTTTACTCCACTACTGAACACTTCCACCTCAAACTTCCGCCGTCGTCAACCGCTTCAACTGCCATCGGACTATTCTCTCCACTACTATTAAGACGGTTGCAAGTTTTGTATCTTTACTGAAGATTGGCTTGGTTTTCACATCTGAATTGCATTTGGCCGGAAAATAAAGAACCCTCCGTCGGATTATTACGTGAAATTGGTACTCTATTTTTATTTGCGGTGATTTCGGTGAATGACAAATCGTCGAAACTTTCCTACACACGGGTTTGGGAGCAGCAACATTCAGCGGATTTGGAAGCGCGTCCGGACATCCCGGACTGTGATCCAGGTTACATCTTTCTAGAATTATATTTGCGCACATCTATTTATTGTTGCCTTGCCGGCAATGTCACGACCCGATTTCCCCTCCGAAAGCATCGTCACGGCACCTAGTCTCTACGACCAGGTAAGCCTAATTGCGGAAAAACAAATTGAATAAAAGCAATAGAAATAAAGACGAAATAAGTGAGTCTACAATGAAATATCGCCACTTGGCGCATACAAAATACAACTTTTTCCAAAAATCCGGAATATCACTTTAGTTACAAGCTCTGTCTCGAAATATCTCTATACAACGAGAGGGAATTTACATGAAAAAGAGATCTATCTAAATCTGGAGTGGAAGGTAACTCGAAGGACTCTGCGGACGCGACAGAATTACCTTTCGTTCTCCTAAAAGCTGCTGCTCGGACCCCTAGCCACGCAACTGAGCGCTGGTATCTGGATCTGCACATGAAAACATGTGCATGAAAGGACAAGAGTACACCACCAATTGGTACCCAGTAAGTGACAAGCCTAACCCCACTCAAGTAGTGACGAGGTCAGGTTAAGGCTCTACTGGATTTTTATAGTAAAAACGGTTTGAAATTTGAACAGAGAGGTATAATAAGCTGAGGCAAATTAGTAGAAACAACGAGCTAAAAGGAAAATAATAATAGAGAGCCCTCAGCTCAACACAACATATATCACAATAACAAGTATGCAATGCAGTACAAGGGGAAAGCTCTCAGAATCTCATCCGTAGTCCCAATTTAAATATGCAATGCAGTATAGGGAGAAAGCTCCCGGAATCTCGTCCATAGTCCCAATTTAAATATGCTATACAGTACAGGGGGAAAGCTCCCGAAATCTCGTCCATAGTCCCTATTTAAATATGCAATGCAGTACAGGGGGAAAGCTCCTGGTATCTCGTCCGTAGTCTCAATTTAAATATATAATGCAGTACAAATACAGGATACAATTTTCATTTAAAACAGTTCAGGAAAATCACAGGCAAAAATACGGATAAAACTACCTAAACATGGTACATATAATAATAAATAGGAAAAATTAAAGTATAACAGGTAGGCATGTTATTTCCTAATCTAAACTACATAGTCGATACATGAATCAGTGAAATATGAGTGAAATGATTTAATTCATAGAGGGAAAAATGGAGTTTTAGCAACAATGGTCCGTGTACGTACTCGTCACCTCACGCACAGGGCGCCCAATCAACATAAAACAATATTAAAATAGCCTAGGGGAAGTCCCCAACACAGAGTTAGGCAAGCCACTTACCTCGATTGCGTTACTCAACTCAAAACCACGCTCTTGCCACGAATATCCGACTCCGAATGACCCAAACTTATTCAATTCGATTGCATAATGTAAATATCACTTTAAGGAATCAAAATAGCTAATAAGTTCGAGGCTAATACGCGAATGTAACGACCCGATCTGTCGTTACGTAGAACTTGCATTTTTATTGATGTCATTGACTTGTCATGGAGTGGTTATTCTATTATTGATGTGTGCTTGAAATCGAAATAGTTAAATGAGAATTCAGTAACTTAGTATTTAAAGATATCCTTATAATGGGAAAAATCAACTGAGAGTTGACTAATTGAGAAACGACCTCGGAAAGTGGATTTTATGGCTCGGATAGCTTCGTTAGGTGATTTGGGACTTAGGAGAGTGTTCGAAATATTATTTTTATGCCCGTTGTAGAATTAGGCTTGATTTGGCGAAAGTTAGTTTTTGACGATTTTCGATTAGCAGTGGAAAATAGGCTATCGGGGCCGGAATGGAATTCCGATAGTTGGAACAGGTTCGTAATGTCATGTTGGATATGTCTGCAAAATTTCAGGTCAATCGGAGTTGTTTCGGGTAGTTTCGGCATCGTTGGAGGATTTTAGAAATTTCAAAGTTCTTAGACTTGAATTTGATGTGATTTTGGTGTCTTGATGTTATTTTTAGTGTTCGGGAGTGCAACTAAGTTTGAATGATCATATATGAGGTGCTGGTATGTTTGGTTGGGGTGCAGAAGGGCTCGGGATGGTTTCGGATGGTTAACGGGGAGTTTGGAATAATTTTTCATTGCTGGTGTTTTTCGCACCTGCGGATAGGGAGCTGCAGGTGCGGTTTCGCAGGAGCGGACGTGGCACCGCAGGTGCGGAAGTTGACCAAGTGAGGGGATTTCCGCAGGTGCGAGGTAATTTCCGCACCTGCGAGGCCGCAGGTGCGGGAGGTCAATCGCAGGTGCGGGATTTGAGGCCCTTAAGATTTTTCCGCAGGTGCGCACCTAGGATCTGCAGGTGCGTGTAAGTGGTCGCAGGTGTGGACCCAGTGGGCAAAAGGTATAAAAACTTGCCTTCACGAATTTTAGCCATTTTCTCAATATTTTATCCGGGTTTGAAGCTTTTGGAAGGGTTTTGAAGAGGGGATTCGATAGTTCTTCACCAAGGTAAGATTTTTGGACGCTAAACTCGTTTATAGGTGATTAAAGGTCGGAATTATGGTGGAAATTAGGGATATATCAGTGTAAATTGGGTGATTAGGGCTTGGGATTAAGAATATTTAAAATGGTGATTTGAAGGGTCATTTGGATTCCGAATTTAGTGTTCTTTATATGTACGGACTCGTGAGATGATGAAGAACAGTTTGGTATAAAAAAATTTTGAATTTCGGGACGTGGACTCGGGTGTCGGGTTTGACCAATTTCGGAATTTTTGAGTATTTTTGATACATTTCGATTGGGATTAGTTCCTTAGCATATTATAATGATATACATATGATTGTTGGTAGATTTGGAGCACTCGAAGGCCGAATTTAGAGGCAAGGGCACTGCGGAGTAGTGTATGAGCCAGTTTTGAGGTAAGTAACGCTTCCAACTTGGAACTAAGGGTTCGAAACCCCAAACTATTTGATATTTGCTTTTATTAAGGTGACGCACTTGCCAAGAGACGGGCATGCGGGCGTTTACCGAATATTTGTAGTTTGGCTCATCCCATGGCACTGTCTACTGGTAACTCAGATTGATATTGTACTGTGAAGGTGGTAATTACCTTGAAAAAAATAGAAATCATGCTAATTATAAATGTTAAGGCTTCACGCCGATGTGTTTAGACCGGAATGGTCGATTATTGTTTTCTCTATCTGATTATTGCTTTCATGTACTCAGTCCTGTTATAGTATATGTTTCGTGCCTCAGTCTCGTAAGTTGCTAGTTTATTCTATATTATCATTGGTTTGAGCTGATTTTCACATGTTAGAGTATTATGAGTGATACTGGAAGGTACCGACTGAGTGAGGCTTGGAGCCTGGTTTTGAGACACTTATGAGGTCGGACTGCACACCGCAGCAATCCTGAAATCATGCCTTCGTTGGCTTGATATTGCGATTGGGCGCCCCTCCGGAGTCTATACACCCCCAGTGAGCGCACATATATTGAGGGATGGATTTCCCTGGGCATGGATTTGTCCAAGTATTCTATTCCGGAGATGGATTTCTCCGTGTTTATCATGTTCCGGAGATGGATATCTCCGTGGGGGTGGATAGGCCTTTTACCTCAGTACTTGGTGACTGTGTCACTTGTGTTTATGTAATATCCGGGATGGACTTCCCTGGTCCGGAAGGCCGTATTCTTGTACTGAGTGGACCACTTTATGAGAGAGCGATTATTGAGTATACATCATTCTTGGTTCTATATGCATTCATGCTAGTATGCAGAGTTACAGACATATCTTGATGCATCATGTTTATTTCCTGACATATTATTGTCATGTCCAATTTATATACTGTTGTTTGAATTATCAGAGGTTTAGTCCGTCACTACCTCTCAGCCCGTAGTTTGGTTTCGTTACTACTTAGTTGATGTACTCACATTACCCCCTGCACCTTGTGTGCAGATCCAGGTATAGCGGGAGTCAGCTCTGGTCAATGAGTAGTAGCAATTTCCTTCAGAGTTGACGAGGTAGCAGTTGGCGATCGTGATCTCGTCTTCTCTTCCTTTTCTTCCGTCGTATTTATTTTCAGACTATGTTGGTCATTTCATTTTGATTGTATTAAGTATTAGCAGCTCATGACTGTGTGACACTGGATCCGGGGTTAGTTGGATTTGGTCTTTTGAATTTCATAAATTGGTTTCCCAAAAATATTGGATTTATTATTATTATTATTATTGATTTCAGACTTGTTAAAAAGGTCATTATATTGGGAATTGTATTTAGTTAGATAAAATGGGTGGCTTGCCTGGTTCCACGACAGGCGCCATCACGACTCTGGAAATGGGTCGTGACAAGTTGGTATCAGAGCGCTAGATTAAATAGGTCTCACCAGTCAGGAGCATGTTTAGTAGAGTCTTGCGGATCGGTATGGAGACATCTGTACTTATCTTCGAGAGGCTGCAGAACCTTTAGGAAAAATCTCACATTCTCGAACTCTTGTCGTGCGAATCCATTGATTCAACAGAAGCGTAATTCCTTGAACTCCTTTCATGTATTCAAACGCGCATGTGAGCGCTCGGTATCAGTCGTGCACCGATGGTTTGTGACTTCCATGAATGGGATGTGATTTTAGCATGCTTGCGGCCAGTCTAGAGGACTTGAGGCCGGATTTTTTTATCTCTAGCTTGAGTGCCGAGATTTCATTTTTGTGAGCATATGTATTGGGGACTTATAGGTCCGTTGGTGTCCTTATTGATGGGACTTTGTGACTAGATGACTACGTGGTGAGTTTGATTGATACTTAGATGTGTTCAGGTTGTTTGATTGTGACAAGAATGGACTAGTGGGAAATGTGGCAAGGACCATTAAGTATTTGACGTCTATATTGAGTTAGGATACGACTTCGAGTTGTGAGTGTATTGAAGGACCTCCCGTGTGGTTTAGTTGTGGAGTGAAGTAGATTTTTCTGTTGTGTATGAGTTCCTGGTGATGTCTTTTGGGTTGACCAATGCCCCAACAATGTTCATGTATTTGATTGACGGTGTATTCAGCCGTGTTATAACTCTCGTAGCCAGGGATAGCATACTCGGCATTTGATGATGGTATTACAAGGGTATAGGGAGGAGAAGCTCTGTGCGAAGTTCTCCAAGTGTAAATTGTTGGCTTAGTTCAGTGGAATTCTAGGGACACGTGGTGTCCAGCGAAGGTATCTATGTGGTCAGACGAGTGTGAGTGGATCTTTCAGAAGCTCAAGAATCCTTGGAGCACAGCTTTAGTGTTAGTATTGCCATCAGCTTAAGGTTCTTATACGGCTTATGGGATGTCTCGAGGGCAGGCAGTGGTTGTGTTCTATTATAGGAAGGTATAGTGATTGTGTGATAGCTATGATATTCGGAAGTGTATAGGGAGATAACATTTTGAGATTTAGCAGGTAGGGATATCTCCTGCGGGTTGTCCTGAGGTGTGTGACCCTTATGTTTATCTGTAGTAAGTTCTCTCTATCAGTAAATGGTGCATGTTGCAATTTGAGTTTAGATCTCTTGTGGGAGTTGGCATGACCATCACAATGGTGGATGCGAGATTGGCAATTGATTTGAGTGTTAGATGGTTTGGGTCATATAAGCTTATGGAGGATTTAGTCGAATCCCACCACAGCATGGTGGAAGTGATAATGTGTGGGCATAGTCTTGTTTGTCGTGATCCTTGGCTTTGAGCCAAGTGGGGGAGTTCATTATTAATAAGTTGATTACATGATTATGTGTTGTATTCATTTCGGTTCGAGGTATATTGGTGAATCAACTATAACCTACAGAGGTGGAGTCAGGGAATGACTCGAGTGATGGAAGTTTCTTCGATACAATTTGTAATGTACTTTACAGATAGTGGAATTCATTGTATGATGGGGTTGTACTGGTAAGTGTAGAGTGTGCAATGTATGAGCGTGCTTGTTTCTTCAAAGGTGTGGATTACTTTCCTAGTGTGTGGATTGCAAGCGGGGTCATGTCGTTCTGTTTACTTGGTTAGTGTAATTGAAATTTCGTAGAGTAAATGGCGTTCGAGAATGGTTCATACGAATTCAAGGTTATATGTCGCGATCGAGGATCTTCAAGGTGTGAGAAGGGCTAGAACTGAGATTACGGGAAAGGTGTCAAGGCTTGTGGTGTATTTGCATTATCATGGATTCTATCCACCAGTATCAGGAAAGTGAAGGAAATGACTTTAAATTCGTAGGAAGTCTCTTCAGGGTAAGTATTTCTAATGTGGTGCATTTGGGGATAATATAGGGAGTACTCAGCGGCCTATGAGCCTTAGACGGTATATTTTTTTATGCTCGGGTTTTGTGCGATGAGTCTGGATTGAGAATTGCGATATTATGGCAATAAGAAGTATCAATTCGAAGGTAAGTTAGAACAAACTTGACTTAATAGGACAGCTTGGTAGTAGGTCGGATCGGCATGAGAAACGATAAGGGATATGATTAGTTCTCTGGGTGTTATGAAGTAATGAGTTGTTACAGGTGTCTCTTAGCAATTCTCTTGGGATTTGGTGGCATGCGTAGCTTGGTTGAGTTAGAAGAATTCAGTCCTGACAGTTTGGTGTTGTACAAGTATGATTCGGGAGTTCTTGATGGTTTCTACCACGGTTGGAGATGTATATTTCTACGGGCGTGAGGGCCAGGTGATGTATAGTGATTTTGCTTCTAGATGGGATCGAATGGGAAGTTCTTGGCTAGTTGGGTACGTAGTTGTTGTGGCTAGGAAGGGAGCATGAAGTTCTCATATTTATCATAGGATTGCATGGCGTATGCGGTATTTTGTGTATGGTGGAGAGTGGTATATGTGCGGCCGCGGTTCAGTCCTGGAACGAAGGTCAGAATTGGCAGTTTCAGATGATTAGGTAAAGGATACCACTATTGGGTGGCTGGATGAGAGTATACATTCATTAAGGACAATGTGTTTGAATAAGGGTGCTTCATTGGTGTTACAACACTCTTTTGTTGGATCGACTGCTGATATTCAAGGTTTCTTGGTGACACAGAGGAATTATGGGGTATCCCTCGTGGAATGATTGAGCATCAGGGATGTGTTATACATTTGAGCGGTGGAATTGAGATCAGGTATGGTAATTGGTTCGCCTCATGGATTTTGAGACAGGGAGTTTTCATGAATAGATTATTTTTGTAGTTGTGAATTACGAGGATGCGAGCAAGCTAGTCAGGTGTTAGTATATGTCATGATTCAGTCATTATGAACGTTCGGAGAGTTATCTACCTGTTGTGGGTGACCAGAGTTTACATAGAGTTATTGGTAAGCCGGTATGGGTGTGTGGTCTCCACCGAGTCGGAATTGTTGACTCTGAAATGCTATTGTTGAGGGATGTACCATTTGATTGTCATTCAGCTTATTTGTGCTTTGGACTGATCTATGAGTTACCTTTCGGTGTTTGAGGAGTGTTGATCGTTGGTTATATATGTGCATATGATGTAGTCCTAACGAGGTTGTATAGCGAGATTTGAGTAAGGTAAGTAATTGGGTGTTGCAGGATTGAGACATTTTGGTTATGTTCTTTCTAGTTCGGGTGGCACGGTGTCGTCCAATTTCCCGTGGTTATGGCAATGCACTTTGAGTAATTGATGTCGAATTTTGCATGGTTATTGATTTTGATAAAGGTGGCTTGGAGTGTGTCATGTGGTCCAGCGATTGGATGGGATCACGTTGTGCAGCTCGGTTAGGTAGAGGTATGATCCTTGGTGTCGGATTTGTGTGATATGGTTTCACGATGTGTATCAGACTTTTAGTATGATGTGGTAATGGTAAGTGTTAGTGGCAGGATAGCCCTCTCGTGCGAGTCTTCTTTATTTAATGAATTGAACTCTTGGTATGTGGTTATTGAGTGCACAAGTTGCACAAGTTATGGCTCTGGATGGTATTGATACTGATCGGGCGAATGGTTACTGGGTTATACGTGTTTCTTTCATCATCGGTAGTATATGGAAGTGTTAGAACGAGGCATGGTTTGATAAGAGGGTATGTATTGGTATTGGGTTGTTTAAACATCTATTGTGGTTAGGAGCTATCACTATGAGTGGTTGAGCCACGCGGTATATTATGTGATTTCATCTTGGGTTACGGATATGGTTTGATAGAACATGTTCAGACTATTTCAGCTTATAGTCGTGGAAATTTGAACTTGTAATTTATTTCAGAAGTGAAAACTTGGTTTTAAGGTCTATGGGCCAGGATTTGATAATGAAATTTCAGTTATGTTGTGTTATCGGTCGTAGATGGGGTAAGGTGACATGAGATCACCTCCGAATATGTGCATGGAAGGTTACACAACAATTTTTGGTGGTATTGGAACAGCTCTAGGCACGTTCGAGGATGAAGGTATGTTTAAGTGGGGGAGAATTTAACGACCCGGTCTGTCGTTAGGTAGAACTTGCATTTTTATTGCTGTCATTGACTTTTCATGGAGTGTTTATTCTATTATTGATGTGTTAGAGTCGATAGGCTTGAAATCGGAAGGGTTAAATGAGAATTCAGTAACTTAGTATTTAAAGATAGCCTATAATGGGAAAAATCAACTGAGAGTTGACTTATTAGGAAACAACCTCGGAATGCGGATTTCATGGCTCGGATAGCTTCGTTAGGTGATTTGGGACTTAGGAGTGCGTTCAGAATATTTTTGTGATGCCCGGTGTAGAATTAGGCTTGAATTGGCGAAAGTTAGTTTTTGGCGATTTCCGGTTGGCAGTGGAAAATAGGCTATCGGGGTCGGAATAAAACTCCGATAGTTGGAACAGGTTCGTAATATCATCTTGGATATGTCTGCAAAATTTCTGGTCAATCAGAGTTGTTTTGGGTAGTTTGGCATCGTTGGAGGATTTTAGAAATTTCAAAGTTCTTAGGCTTGAATTTGATGTGATTTTGGGGTTATGATGTTGTTTTTATTGTTTCGGGAGTGCAACTAAGTTTGAATGATCATATATGAGGTGCTGGTATGTTTGGTTGGGGTCCCGAAGGGCGTGGGATGGTTTCGGATGGTTAACGGGGAGTTTGGAATGATTTTTCATTGCTGAAGTTCTGTTGCTGGTGTTTTTCGCACCTGTAGATGGGGAGCCGCAGGTGCGGTTCCGCAGGAGCGGACGTGGCACCGCAGGTGCGGAAGTTGGCCAAGTGAGGGGATTTTCGCAGGTGCGAGGTAATTGCCAGACATGTGAGGCCGCATGTGCGGGAGGTCAATCGCATGTGCGGGATATGAGGCCCTTAGGATTTTTACGTAGGTGCGCACCTGGGATACGCAGGTGCGTGTAAGTGGTCACAGGTGCGGTCCCACTGGACAGAAGGTATAAAAACGTGCCTTCGCGAATTTTAGCCATTTTCTCAATATTTCATCCGGGTTTGAAGATTTTGGAAGAGTTTTGAAGAGGGGATTCGATAGTTCTTCACCAAGTTAAGATTTTTGGACGCTAAACTCGTTTATATGTGATTAAAGGTCGGAATTATGGTGGAAATTAGGAAAAAATCATTGTAAATTGGGTGATTAGGGCTTGGGATTAAGAATCTTTAAAATGGTGATTTGAGGGGTCATTTGGGCTCCGAATTTAGTGTTGTTTATATGTACGGATTCGTGAGATGATGAAGAACAATTTGGTATAAAAAAAATTGAATTTCGGGACGTGGACCCGGGAGTCAGGTTTGACCAATTTCGGGATTTTTGAGTATTTTTCATACATTTCGATTGGGATTAGTTCCTTAGCATATTATAATGATATACATCTGGTAGTTGGTGGATTTGGAGCACTCGGAGGCCGAATTTAGAGGGAAGGGCACTGCAGGGTAGTGTATTAGCCGATTTTGTGGTAAGTAACGCTTCCAAACTTGGAACTGAGGGTTCGAAACCCCATACTATTTGATATTTGCTGTAAATTAAGGTGACGCACTTTCCAAGTGACGGGCATGCGGGCATTTACCGAGTATTTTTAGCCTGGCTCATCCCATGGCACTGTCTACTGGTTATCTCAGATTTATATTATACTGTGAATGTGGTAATTACCTTGAACGAAATAGAAATCATGCTAAGTATAAATGTTAAGGCTTCACGCCGATATGTTTAGACTGGAATGATCGATTATTACTGTCTCTATCTGTGATTATTTCTTTCATGTACTCAGTCTTGTTATAGTATATGTTTCGTGCCTCAGTCTCGTAAGTTGCTAGTTTATTCTATATTATCAATGGTTTGAGCTGATTTTCACATGTTAGAGCATTGTCAGTGAGACTGGAAGGTACCGACTGAGTGAGGCTTGGAGCCTGGTTTTGAGACAGTTATGAGGTCGGACTGCACACCGCAGCGATCCTGAAATCATGCCTTCGTTGGCTTGATATAGCGCTTGGGCTGAAAGGAGCCCTTCCGGAGTCTATACACCCCCAGTGAGCGCATAGATATTAAGGGATGGATTTCCCTGGGCATGGATTTGTTCGAGTATTCTGTTCCGCAGATGGATTTCTTCGTAGGGGATGGATCGGCCTTTTTCCTCAATACTTGGTGACTGTGTCACTTGTGTTTATCTAATATTCGGGATGGACTTCCCTTGGCCGGAAGGCCGTATTCTAGTACTGAGTGGACCACCTTATGAGGGAGCGATTACTGAGTATACATCATTCTTGGTTCTATATGCATTCATGCTAGAATGCATAGTTACAGACATATCTTGATGCATCGTGTTTATTTCCTGACATATTACTGTCATGTCCAATTTATATACTGTTGTTTGAATTATCAGAGGTTTAGTCCATCACTACCTCTCAGCCCGTAGTTTGGTTTCGTTACTACTGAGTTGGTGTACTTACATTACCCCCTACACCTTGTGTGCAGATCCAGGTACATTGGGATTCAGCTCTGGTCAGTGAGTAGTAGCAATTTCCATCAGAGTTGACGAGGTAGCAGCTGGCGAGCGTGATCTCGTCTTCTCTTCCTTTTCTTCCGTCGTATTTATTTTCAGACTATGTTGGTCATTTCCTTTTGGTTGTATTAAGTATTAGCAGCTCATGATTGTGTGACACTGGATCCGGGGTTAGTAGGATTTGGTCTTTTGCATTTCATAAACTGGTTTCCCAAAAATATTGAATTTATTATTATTATTATTGATTTCAGACTTGTTAAAAAGGGCATTATATTGGGAATTGTATTTAGTTAGATAAAATGGGTGGCTTGCCTGGTTCCACGACAGGCGCCATCACGACTCCGCAAATGGGTCGTGACAGCGAATTTAGGAAAATCGCCCAAAAAGTCCCCAGGGCCCATATAAAGACATACCTGAAGCTGTGAAAACATAAGGGTACTGACTACGCATATCCTTCTCGGTCTCCCAAGTCGCCTCCTCGACTGGCTGACCCCTCCACTGAACCTTTACTGACGCAATATCCTTTGACTTGAGCCTTTGACCTGTCTATCCAATATAGCTACTGGCTCCTCAACATATGATAAATCCTTGTCCAACTGTACTGAACTGAAATCCAAAACATGAGTCGGGTTACCGTGATACTTCCGGAGCATGGAGACGTGGAATACCGGATGAACTCCTGCTTGGTTGGGAGGCATGGCTAGCTCATAAGAAACCTCCCCAACACGTCAAAACACCTCAAAAGGGCCAATAAATCTCGAAGCTTACCCTTTTTCCCGAACCTCATGACGCCCTTCATAGGCGATACCCGAAGCAAAACCCGATCACCAGCCATAAACGCCAAATCACGGATCTTCCAGTCCGCATAATGCTTCTGTCTAGACTGAGCTGCGTGAAGTCTCTCCTGAATCACCTTCACCTTGTCCAGGGTGTCCTGGACCAAATCTGTACCCAAATATCGGACCTCGCCCGGATCAAACTATCCTACTTGGGACCGGCACCATCAATGATACAAAGCCTCATACGGCACCATCTGAATGCTGGATTAGTAGCTGTTATTATAAGCAAACTATGCAAGTGGCAAGTATCGGTCCCATGACCATCCGAAATCCATCACACAGGCACGGAGCATATCCTCAAGAATCTGAATCGTGCGCTTGGATTACCCCGTCTATCTGAGGGTGAAAGGTTGTACTCAACTCTACCCTGGCGCCTAGCTCCTGCTGAACGGCTCTCCAGAACCGTGAAGTGAATTGTGTACCTCTGTCTGTGATGATAGATACTGGAATACCGTGGAGGCGAAAAATCTCTCTGATATAAATGTAACGACCCGATTGGTTATTTTAAGCTCTAGCACATCGTTCAACGGTTTGAAGTCGTGAGCAGCTCCATTTCAGGTATTATGAGTTGTAGGTGTGGTCGGAATTGAATATCAGAAAGTTTAGAGTTGATTTGGAAAGAAAATTCTCATTTCAGAAGCCTTAAGTTGGAGAAATTGACTAAGATTGGAATTTTTAGTAAACAACCTTCGAATCAGGATTTGAAGGTTCCCACAGGTTCGTATGATGATTTCTCACTTGGGCGTATGTCCGGATCAGGATTTGGATAACCTGGGAGCATTTCGACGCATATTGTGGAAGTCAGCATTTTCTGAAGAAATTTCCTATGTTTGGCTAGAAGAGGATTTCAGTTATATTGATATCCGTTTGGGATTACGAGCCTGGGAATAGATCCGTATGGTGATTCAAGAGTTGGGAGCGCGATCGGAAGTGAATTCAGATGCCCGTAGGTCATTTTGAAGTCATTTGGCTAAAGATAAAAATTTGAAGGTTTTTGAGAAATCCGACCGGAAGTGGAAATTTTGATATTGGGATCGGAATGCAATTCCGGAAGTTGGATCAGGTGCATAATGTCTAATATGACTTGCGTGCAAAAATTTGGGGTCAATCGGACGTGATATGATAGGTTTCGGCATCAGATGTAGAAGTTGGAAATTTCAAAGTTCATAAACCTTGAGTTTGAGTGCGATTCATGATTTCGCCGTTGTTTGATGTGATTTGAGGCCTCAAGAAAGTCCGTGGGATGTTATGGAACTGATTCATGTGATTGGACGGGGTCCCGGGGGCCTCACGTGGACTCCGGGTGGTTAACATATCAAATTTGAAGTTGGAAGAGGAGCTGGAGCTGCTGGTGTCTGGTGTGACCGCACCTATGAGGCTTTGGCCGCAGGTGCGGAGCCGCAGGTGTGACCTTGGGGTCACAGGTGCGAGAGTGGGCTGGCTTCGCAGGGATCGCAGGTGCGATGAAATTTCCACACCTGCAAAGCTAGAGATGCGGGCTTTGGGTCGCAGGTACGGATCCGGCTGGAGGAGAAGGAAGCCGCAGGTGCGGGATTTTGGGCGCACTTGTGGAAGCGCATGTGCGAAGATTGTATCGCAGGTGGGAAAAATGGCCTGGGCAGAATATTTTATAACCGTGATTTTTTGCCATTTTCTCACTATTTCATCTTGGCATGCGCGATTTTGGGAGGCTTCAAAGGGGGATTTGTATCGTGCATTACAAGGTAAGTAAATTCCTCCCGTTTTAAAGTTAAATACAAGATTATATGCATGGATTAGACATGGAATTAGTAGGAGAATTGGGAAATCTTGAAGGAAACCTAGAAATTTGTATTTGGATTTTTAGCAACGAATTTGAGCATGGTATTTAGAGTAAATCATATATTTGAACTAGTAAAGCTATGGGTAGAATTTATCTTCGAGAAATTTTGGATTCCGGGCACATGGACTCGAAGGTATTTTGGTTATTTCACTGAGCGGAGTTGGGAAAAGTATATAATTTTAATTTGTTACGAGTATTAGAATGAATTTTCATCACTTTGCCTGTTATTTGGTAGTTTTGGGTCGTTTTGCATCCATTGGAGTCCTCGGAAGGGCTTGGAAGCCGGTTATGGGATTTTGGAGCGAGTTAAGTCTCATTTCTAACTTTGTGAGGGGGAATTGTCCCCCTAGGTGAACTAATTAAGTATGTGCTAGTATCTGCGGGGGTCTACGTATGCACGAGGTGACGGGAGTCCGTGCATAGCAAATATTATGCGATGTCCAGGTAGTCTAGGACCCACTAGCATGCCTTACGTGTTGTTCATGTGATCCTGCCAATAATATTAGACTGATAATGCTATTGAATTTGTAACTTATTTCCTACGAAGTCTATAGTGTACCTTTTTAATCACTTAGAAAGAGAATTGACTCCTCTATGGATAATTGTATACCTGCTAAGGTGATATTATTGAATATTATTAAACTTGACAAATGAATTTCGAGAAAAGATTTAAACACTAATTTTTGTGATTTGTAAAAGAGAATTTTGTCAGTTACTTGAGTATGTGTTTTCCCGATATATTCGGGGTGGACTGTTGATTGTGCATGACAGCATGTGACAGCTTTGCAATTTACATTCCCTGAGCGGAGTGTTATTTCCCCCACTCTCATGGGAGCGGGCCGTACACCACGATGGATTTAAAAATGCACTTATGGTTCGGGCCGTTCGACCCTCGGCAGTCCATAGATATGATTATTTTATTGAAAGTTGCACTTATGGTTCAGGACGTTCGACCCTCGACAGTACATAAACATGATTATTTTATTGAAAGTTGCATTTATGGTACATGCCATTCGACCCTCAGCAGTGCACAGACATGATTATTTTTATGGCTCAGGCCAGTTTTTCTTATCCCGTATGTGCATGCTAAATTGTTAAATAAATTTTTCATGAATTTTGAAGTGACAAGATATTTGGGGAAAAATAAAGAAGTAATTGTTTATTTAAAAAATTTGGGGGGAAATGAGGAAGTAGTAACTGTTTATTTACTTTCAGTATTTATTTGAATTACAGTTATCCATAATGCTTACTGTTTTATCATCCTCATATGCCTATTACTGATATCATATTGTGCTAAATTAATTTGTTGGACCTTAGTGAGTGAATTTGACCTCTCGTCTCTACCTCTCTGAGGTTAGGCGGGCGACTTACTGAGTACACGTTGTTTTCGTACTCATGCTACACTTGATGTGCATTTTTATTGCACAGGTACGTTCATGGCGATGAGGCTGGTTTGGAGACTTAGGCAAGCTGCATCATCCGGAGGCGATCCGCAGCTGACTGGGTCTTCCTCGTATTTTATTCATTTCGTTTTAAATTCCTTTGTCCAATTTGTATCCTGGACAAACTTTGTAATGATTGTATAAATTCTTAGAAATTGCTCATGTACTTGTGACACCAGGTTCTGGGATGTGTTGGGATATATTTTGCTGAAATGTAATATTTAAACCATTGTATTTACTAAACGGATTTATTTAGTTAATATGTAATGAAGTGAAAGGTAATGATTTTCATAAATGTTAAAAACAGGAAGTTATTTCAATTAATTAATGATTGGCTTGCCTGACGGTTGTGTCCGGCGCCATCACGACCTTAATAGATTTTGGGTCGTGACAACATGGTATCAAAGCATTAGGTTCCCGTAGGTCTCACGAGTCATGAGCAAGTCTAGTAGAGTCTTACGAATCGGTATGGAGACGTCTGTACTTTTCTTTGAGAGTCTACAAGGCTGTTAGGAGTAGTTCCCTTCTTGACTCCTCATCGTGCGGTTCGATTCCTTGGAGGATTATGTCTATGCTTACTCCTACTCAATCTTACGCGTCGCGGAGCGCTTGCTATGAATCAGGAATTTGAGGAATTGATATGGTGCTACGGATATGGAGCGAGGTGTTTCCCATGTGTAGTTGGATGGGGCTGTTGTTGTTGCCTTGCAGAAGAATATTATGTTGTTTCAGCTTGGTTGCTGTGTTTCTGAAAACTTTGAGGCTATGCTCAGGTTGTGATGATGTTTATGATTGGTTATTGCGTGATGTTGATATGATGATAGAATGCTTGCCCATAGGTTGGGGGTGATGAATGGCTTGAAGGGAGGTCTTCTCAGAGTGTGATTTCGAGATTTCAGTATTTAGATTCCGGCGGAAGGAACACAATTGATCTATAGACGGCCAGGTTTGGACTGATAAGGTAGTAAGACTTGGTGTTTTGAAGTAAGGTGGAGTATTCACCTGTGATGTGTTATTGTCGTCCTTGATCGAATGGAATGTGTTAAGTTCGTTAGTGCTATAGTTTCTTCGGGTGCATGGGGCTAGAGTACGGTGAAGGAGTATCGAAGAATGCGGGTTGGTAGAGAATGATATTGAATTGAGGATAGGCGGTGGTTCCATTTGTAGGAGGCCAGGTGTAGGAAGAGGAAGTCGAGCAGTCGGAAAGTGGGGGAGTGGTAGCATCGTGGTGAATTAGAAGGTATTGTAGCGCAGTTAGTAGATGTTCATGGGGACTGGGCGGACTGGTAAGGTTGGTGAATCAGAACGGGCTTAGGATGGAGTATTGATGTCGTAGAGATAGTGCAGTACAATGCCGTTGGAAGGTGTCAGTTGGTGAATTACATAGGTGGGTTACCTCCTGTGAGTAGGTTAGCATTCGTGTTGTTGGCAAGTCTCTGTGAGGGATTCTAGTGGTTGTTCAGTAGAAGGCAGGATGTGTGAATGATGCTAGAGAACTTGAGTAATTAGGGAGTGCTAGGAAGAGAATTTGACGGATCGGTTGAGCAAGATTCATGTTAACAAAGGAGAAAGGATCTCAGCAGGGTCTAGAGTGGTGCCAGGAGTAGCTTCGGGCTAAGTGGGGGAGTCCCACCCCCTGCAGTTGGGTCGCACGATTGTGTTATCATAGGGTTGCGGATTGTTGGCATGTTGGCAAGTTATTTCAGCTAAGGGGAAAGGAGTAAAATGGTGATCGTGCGTGGGATTTGATTAATGTGTGCAAAGGTTGGCCTTGTTAGACCAGGGTTAGGCTTTGAAAGATTCAGAATTTATGCCTAAGGCACAGGCAAGTTAAGGGTAGTGACTCAGTCACGTGTTTCATTGAAAAGGGTATTCATGTGCTAGGGGAACCTTGGAGTTGATTGTATTCGGGACCAGTCAGAGTGGTGACTCTCATTAGCTGTCCTAGTGAATTCAAGGTTAAGAATGTGGAATTTAAGGGTTAAAGGCAGCCGTATGATCAAGAATTGAGCTTTTGCAGCGTAGTTTCAAAGAAAGGGAAATGGTTGGAGTGTTCTATGTTATTTTCAGCATGCAGGGTAGCATTGAGGGAGTGAGAGAAATAAACTCCGAGTTGTAGAAAGATTTTCAGGAGGGTATGAGACGGGTTGCGGGATTTAGGCAGCATGGTCTCATGAATCAAGGTCACTCGGGATGAGTGAGGGTTGATTTTGCTCTGAGTTGAAGGAAGTTATTCCTGAGGCAATTGAAGATCATTAAAAGTAGATAGATTTATTAGCCATGGCTGAAAGGGCACATTTACGGTAGTGATCGGTTCCTTCGGTGCGATTAAGTTATGCATGTGGTTTGTGCTGGTGTGTGAGGGGCTTGTCGGCCGTCGTAATAGATTTCATGTGGGAGCATTCGAGTATTATGGCCTGTCAGGTGTAGGCAGATCTCGGAAGGGTTATGGTGGTATAGACTACTACTTAAGGATTTGCATATTGGGTGATTGTGGGAATTCACTCATGTGTTGAGATGGTACTCTTGAATTGAGTTAAGTAAAAGGTTTCCGTATGATTAAATGTTCACCCTATTGGTGGTTCAGAAGTTATGATGGAATTCTTGCGCTATCTCATATTGGCATATTAGGTGCGGTAAGCAGTGTGTAACTGGGAGTAAGAATCGAGATTGCAGTTCGGTGTTAGTGAGGATGTCATGAGCTCGGATGAGCAAGAAAAAGAGTGATTTGAAAGTTCAGAGTAAGCTGGTGTTATCTTCAGTGTCACTTGAGATCGATATTCGGGGAAAGAGGCTTTGTACCCTGGTCATGGGTTCTGGATGTGGTTTGCAGTACTAGTATCGTCAGTGATGCGGGCGTGCAAACTTGTTACCTGGCGTGGAAGGTCGTGGGAGCGTAACCACGAGAAGATGGTATAAGTGTGATATGTATCCACTTGATGGATTGAAGATTGGGACTGAGTATAAAGAAGTGCAATATTGCTTATTTATGAGTTTATGCCTGGAAGGCGTTCAGTTCATTTGGTTGTGGATTGTGGGGTGTTTGTCCCCGCTATGATGGTTGTTCTTGAGTATTATGAGAGAAAGTGGGTTAATATGGACCCAGGTAAAACTATTAGCCTAGTTTGGTGCGAGCAAGGTAGACTCGATGTTTGTGGATTAATTTAAATATGGTTATGGGCTTCATGCGAGTCAGATGTGTTCATTTCAGTATAGCGCTCCTCAAGGAGGGGTGTTGGGATATCAGATGTTGTTCCGTCTTCGTGAAATTCATGTGATAATATGATTGTGCCGTGTGAGTTGTGAAACAGTTTGATAATTTCTTATGTGTTGAGATCTCCGCGTAGTGATGATGTTATGTGAGCAGAACAACTCTTGAGATCCAGATTATTTATATATATATATATATATATATATGTATGTATGTATGTATGTATCGCACCTTAGTCGTGCTTGAGTTTTGTATCATATGGCCTTATCAGTCTCCCCAGGATGGTATTATGCACTTAGCGTGCTTATGATCGATATTCAGTAATTTGTAACAGTGAGCAATTCAGCTCCGTGTATATTTCCTTATGTGAATTTTATGATGGGATCGGGTGGCATGCCCCCACGGGTATGTTATTTGGATCGGGTTGCACGCGCAACAGGGTGATGATGAATAAGGTTCCTATAATTATTTTCTTATGTTTTACTTCCTATTTTCTGAGGAGAGTTCGTATTAGTTTCGTGAGTTGAGTAGTCCCTTCCTGAGTCATTCCTTGTGTATCGTGTTCGAGTTGTGGCCTATTGGCGCGATGTGGTATCATGTGAGACTGTTGGTCATGTTTGGGGTGATTTGTTGCCTGAGTAGTTCATACTGGGTTAGACGAGATTTTCAGATCAGGGATCCGTGCAATAAGGTTATGTGAAGTGTATATTAAAGAACAAATACCATTATTCGGTTCATAATGAGGTGATGATTCTAGTCAAGATGAGGTATTCAATGATTTGTTAACTTTGCAGTTGGGTATGAATTTCTACACATCTCCTCCGTTGTGGTGGTATCGTCGGCATTGTAGCAGGATGTATGTATACTTGTTATGAGGTGCATTGAGAGCATCAGATCCGTGAAATTTTGGCTATTAAGGTTCAGGGAACGTCATTGTGGTTAGATGATGAATTTTGCGGTTCATGGTGCTAATTCAACAAAGGTATGCAGTCATGTTCTGGTATATCGTATGGTAGTTGATACAGTGTTTATATATTGGAAGTAGGCCTGGCAGAGAAATATCAGGTATTGGAACTGGATTCGGAGCTTACTATATGGATAAAAGAGGAAATCTTCAGATTTGATCAAGCTAATGTACTCAACTGGGTTGTGGTAGCACGAGGATGTGCACAAGGTGTTAAACAGTGATTTCAGATAACTCCAGAGCAATTCTTAGCACGTTTGAGGACGACAGTCTGTTTAAGTAGGGGAGAATGTAAGGACCCGACCGGTCGTTTTGAGATCTAGCGCGTCGTTCAGCGGTTTGAAGTCGTGAGCAGCTCCATTTCAGGTATTATGACTTGTAGGTGTGGTAGGAATTGAATATCGAAAAGTTTAGAGTTGATTCGGAAAGAAAATTCTCATTTCAGAAGCCTTAAGTTAGAGAAATTAACTAAGATTGGAATTTTGAGTAAACGACCTCCGAATCAAGACTTGAAGGTTCCTGCAGGTTCGTATGATGATTTCAGACTTGGGCGTATGTCCGGATCGGGCTTTGGATAACCCGGGAGCATTTGGGCGCATATTATGGAAGTCGGCATTTTAGAAGAAATTTCCTAAGTTTGGCTTGAAGCGCATTTCAGAGATATTGATGTCCGTTTGGGATTCCAAGCCTGGGAATAGCTCTGTCTGGTGATTCTGGAGTTGGGAGCGCGATCGGAAGTGAATTTGGATGCCCGTAGGTCATTTTGAATTCATTTGGCTAAAGATAGAAATTTAAAGGTTTTTGAGAAATCCGACCGGAAGTGGAAATTTGATATCGTGGCCGGAATGCGATTCCGAACAGGTCCGTAATGTCGAATATGACTTGCGTGAAAAATTTGGGGTCAATCAGACGTGATTTGATAGGTTTTGGCATCGGATGTAGAAGTTGGAAATTTCAAAGTTCATAAAGTTTGAGTTTGAGTGTGATTCGTGATTTCGGTGTTGTTTGATGTGATTTGAGGCCTCGAGCAAGTCCGTGGGATGTTATGGGACTGAGTCGTGTGATTGGATGGGGTCCCGAGGTCCTCGGGTGGATTCCGGGTGGGTAATGGATCAAATTTGAAGTTGGAAGAGGAGCTGGAGCTGCTAGTGTCTGGTGTGACCGCACCTGCGAGGATTTAGCCGCAGGTGCGGCCTTAGCGCCACAGGTGCGAGAGTGGGCTGGCTTGGCTGGATCGCAGGTGAGATAGAATTTCCGCACTTGCGAAGGCGTAGATGCAGGCTTTGGGTAGCAGGTGCAGATCCGGCTGGAGGAGAAGGAAGCCAC
Organism: Nicotiana knightiana; assembly: GCA_005239525.1. NCBI lineage: Eukaryota > Viridiplantae > Streptophyta > Magnoliopsida > Solanales > Solanaceae > Nicotiana > Nicotiana knightiana. The sequence continues at coordinate 73,869 of ML408369.1, read as the reverse complement.
AGGTGCGGGCTCTTGGGCGCACCTGCGGAAGCGCAGGTGCAAAGATTGTATCGCAGGTGCGAAAAATGTCCTGGGTAGAATGTTTTATAACCGTGATTTTTGGCCATTTCCTCACTATTTCATCTTGGCATGGGCGATTTTGGTAGGCTTCAAAGGGGGATTTTCATCATGCATTACAAGGCAAGTAAATTCCTCCCATTTTAAATTTAAATACAAGATTATATGCATGGATTTGACATAGAAATTAGTAGGAGAATTGGAATATCTTGAAGGAAACCTAGAAATTTGTATTTGGATTTATCGCCACGAATTTGAGCATGGAATTTAGAGTAAATCATATATTTGAATTAGTAAAGCTATGAGTAGAATTTATCTTCGAGAAATTTCGGATTCCGGGCATGTGGGCCCGAGGACATTTAGGTCATTTCACTGAGCGGAGTTGGGAAAAGTATATAATTTGAATTTGTTACGAGTATTAGAATGAATTTTCATTGCTTTGCCCGTTATTTGGTAGTTTTGGGGCGTTTTGCATCCATTGGAGTCGTCGGAAGGGCTTGGAAGCAGGTTATGGGATTTCAGAGCGAGGTAAGTCTCCTTTCTAATTATTGAGGGGGAATTATCCCCCTAGGTGAACTAAGTAAGTATGTGCTACTATCTCGGGGGGGCTACGTACGCATGAGGTGACGGGAGCCCGTGCGTAGCTACTATTATGCCATGTCCGGGTAGTCTAGGACCCACTAGCATGACTTACGTGTTGTTCATGTGATCCTTCCAATAATATCATACTGATAATGCTATTGAATTTGTAACTTATCATACGAAGGCGAGAGTGTACCTTTTTAATCACTTAGAAAGAGAATTGACTCATCCATGGATAATTGTATACCTGATAAGGTGATATTATTGAATATTATTAAACTTAACAAATGAATTTCGAGAAAAGATTTAAACACTATTTTTTGTGATTTGTAAAAGAGAAATTTGTCATTTACTTGAGTATTTGCTTTCCCGATGTAGTCGGGGTGGATTGTTGATTGTGCATGACTGCATGTGACCGCTTCGCAATTTACATTCTGCGAGCGGAGTGTTATTTCCCTCACTCTCATGGGAGCGGGCCGTACGCCATGGCGGATTGAAAAATGCACTTATTGTTCAGGCAGTTCGACCCTCGGTAGTGTATAGATATGATTATTTTATTGAATGACGCACTTATGGTTCGGGCCGTTCGACCCTCGGCAGTGCGTAGACATGATTATTTTATTGAAAGGTGCACTTATTGTAGGGGCCATTCGATCCTCGGCAGTGCACAGACATGATTGTTTTTATGACTCAGGCCGGTTGTCCTTATCCGGTATGCGCATGCTAAATTGTTAAATGTTTTTTTCATGAATTTTGAAGAGACAAGATATTTGGGGGAAAATAAAGAAGTAATTGTTTATTTAAGAAATTTGGGGGAAAATGAGGAAGTAGTAACTGTTTATTTACTTTCAGTATTTATTTGAATTACAGTTATTCGTAATGCTTACTGTTTTATCATCCTCGTATGCCTATTACTGATATCATATTGTGCTAAATTAATTTGTTGGACCTTAGTGAGTGTCTAATTCGATCCTCTCGTCACTACCTCTCTGAGGTTAGGCAGGCGACTTACTGAGTACACGTTGTTTTCGTACTCATGCTACACTTGCTATGCATTTTTATTGCACGGGTACTTTCATAGCGATGAGGCTGGTTTGGAGACTTAGGCGAGCTGCATCATCCGGAGGCGATCCGCAGCTGACGGAGTCTTCCTCGTATTGTATTCATTTTATTTTAAATTCCATTGTCCAATTTGTATCCTGCACAAACTTTGTAATGATTGTATAAATTCTTAGAAATTGCTCATGTACTTGTGACACTGGGTTCTGGGATGTGTTGGGATATATTTTACTGAAATGGAATATTTACACCATTTTATTTACTCAACGGATTTATTTAGTTAATATGTAATAAAGTGAAAGGTAATGATTTTCATAAAAGTTAAAAATAGGAAGTTACTTCAATTAATTAATGATTGGCTTGCCTGACGGTGGTGTCCGACGCCATCACGACCTTAATAGATTTTGGGTCGTGACAATAAATCTCTGCCAACCTCTCGGAGGAGTATGTATTCAACACCGTAATGAAATGGGCTGCAGCCGATCCACAATCACCCAAATAACATCGAACTTCTTCAAAGTCCAAGGAATTCAAACAACGAAGTCCGTGGTGATCCGCTCCCATTTCCACTATGGAAGCTCAATCTACTGAAGTAACCCTGCCGGTCTCTTATGCTCATATTTGACTTGCTGACAGTTGAGACACTTGGCCACAAAATCCACTATATCCTTCTTCATCCTTTTCCACGAATAGTGCTGTCTCAGATCCTGGTACATCTTCGCGGTACTCAGATGAATGGAATACTGCGAGCTTTGGCCCTCCTCAAGAATCAACTCCCGAAGCCCATCCACATTGGGCTCAAAGATCCAATCCTACATCCTCATCACACCGTCATCTCCTATAGTCACATCCCTGGTTTCACCTCGCCGTACCCTATCCTGAAGAACTATAAGGTGGGGATCATCATAATGGCGCTCTCGAATGCGGTCATAACAAGAAGACCTCGCCACCACACAAGCTAAAACCCGTCAAGGCTTAGAAAGATTCAACCTCAGTAACTGAATGGCTAAGGACTGACTATCTAAAGCTAAGGTCCTCTCAACTGCCGAAAGATATGTCAAACTCTCCGCCCGGCGACTCAAGGCGTCGGCCACCACATTGGCATTCCCCGAGTGGTATAATATAGTGATGTCATTATCCTTGAGCAACTCCAACCATATCCGCTGGCGCAAATTGAGGTCCTCCTGCTTGAATATGTGCTTCAAACTCTGGTGATCGATGAAAATCTCACAGGGAACACGGTATAAATAATGACGCCATATCTTCAGGGCGTGAACAATCGCTGCCAACTTGAGATCATAAACTGGATAGTTATTCTCATGAACCTTAAATTGTCTGGACGCGTAGGCAATCGCCCTACCATCATGCATCAACACTGTCCCGAGGCCAATCCTCGAAGCATCACAATAGACGGTATAGGACCCTGAACCCGAAGGAAATACCAACACTGGAGATGAATTCAGGGCTGTCTTGAGCTTCTGAAAGCTCTCCTCACACTCCTCAGTCCACCTGAACAGAGCACCCTTTTGAGTGAACCTGTTCATCGATGCTGCAATGGATGAAAAACGCTCCACAAAATGGTGATAGTACCCAGCCAAACCAAGGAAACTGCGGATCTCCGTAGCTGATGACGGTCTAGGTCAATTTTGCACCGCCTCCACATTCTTCGGATCTACTTTGATCCCATCCCAAGACACTATGTGGCCCAAGAATGCCACTGAATCAAGCCAGAACTCGCATTTAGAGAATTTTGCATACAATCTCTTCTCCCTCAAAGTCTGAAGCACAATCCTCAAATGCTGCTCATGATCTTCCCATGATCGGGAATACACCAAGATGTCATCAATAAACACAATGACGAAGGAATCAAGATAAGGTCGGAACACATTGTGCGTCAAATGCATAAAAGCTGCTGGGGCATGGTCAGCCCAAATGACATAACAAGAAACTCATAGTGGCCATATATGGTCCTGGAGGCAGTCTTCTGGATATCCGGCTCCCGAATCTTCAACTAATGATAGCCAGAATGCAAGTCAATCTTGGAGAATACCCTGGAACCCTGTAGCTAGTCGAATAAATCATCAATGCAAGGCAAAGGATACCTGTTCTTCACGGTGACCTTGTTCAACTGCCGATAATCAATACACATACGCATAGAACCATCCTTTTTCTTCAAAAACAATACTGGAGCACCCCAAGGTGATACACTGGGTCTGATGAAACCCTTATCAAGCAACTCCTGTAACTTCTCCTTCAACTCCTTCAACCAAGGAGGAGCCATACGGTAAGGAGGGATAGAAATGGGCTGAGTGCCCGACAACAAATCAATGTCGAAATTAATATCTCTGTCGGGCGGTATACCCGGAAGATATAGCTGGGAATACATCAGGAAAGTCCCTCCCTACTGGAACTAACTCAACTGGAGGGGTATCAACACTGACATCTCTCACATAGGCCAAGTACGCATCACACCCCGTCTCAATCATCCGCTGAGCCTTAAGGAATGAAATGACCCTGCAGGGGGTATACTCTAAGGTACCTCTCCACTCAAATCTCGGCAAACCTGGCATAGCCAGCGTCGCGGTCTTAGCGTGACAATCAAGAATAGCATAATGGGGCGACAACCAGTCCATGCCCAAGATAACATAGAAATATACCATGCTGAGTCATAATAAATCAGCCCTGGTCTCAAAACCACTAAGAGAAATCAAACACCACTGATATACGCAGTCCACAACTAGAGATTCTCCCACAGGAATAGATACATAGACAGGGGAACTCAAAGTATCCCGAGATATCCCCAAATGTGGAGAAAAATAAGAGGACACATATGAATACGTAGAGCCTGGATCAAATAATATTGATGCATCCCTATGGCAGACAAGGACAATATCTGTAATGATTGAGTCTGAAGAAATAGCCTCGGAACGGGCTGGAAGGGCATAGTACCTGGCCTGGCCTCCCCCTCTAGAACGACCCCTACCTCCTCGACCCCACCTTGAGCTGGCTGAGGAGGTGGAGTGGCAGGTGGGGCCGGAAGAATAGCCGGAGGACCCGACGGAGCACGTGGAGGCTGATAAGACTATATAGGTGCACCCCTCCTGGACCTGGGGCAATCTCTAATCAAGTGACGAGTGTCACTACACTCAAAACAACCCCTCGGAGGACGCTGCGGCTGAGACTGAATAGGAGCTGGCCTGCTGGGCTGGCCGGAAATAGCACCTCGAATTGGAGGAATACTGGATACTGGCGCTGCACAATAGAACTCCTGAGGTCTAGGAGGAGCTGGAATACCACTGGCTGCTGGAAGGGCTGAATGAACAGGGCGACCCACAAAGCCCCTACCGTGACATGATGCTAGTGCAGGAGCTCCTGAAAAATGGCCAGTCTCTCGAGACCTCTTGGCCTCCCTCTCCTCTCTTTCCCGGGCGAACATGACCGTTACTCTCCTGGAAATACTCACTGCCTGCTGGTAAGTGATATCCATCTCGAACTCTCTGGTCATACTAGTCCAAATACTAGGATGGAGTCCCTTAATGAAGCGGCAAACCCGCTCTCTAACTGTGGCAACCAAGGCTGGTGCCTGCCGAGCTAACTCACTGAATCAGACTGCATACTCCGACACAGTCATAGTACCCTGGTGCAACTACTCGAACTCCGCGCGCCAAGTTTCCCTGAGTATCTGAGGGAGATACTCTCGCAAAAACATCTCTGAAAATTGAGTCCAAGTGAGTAAGGCTACCTCATCCGGACTACTCAGCTCATAGGCCCGACACCACCGATATGCTGCTCCCCTCAGCTGGAAATCGGTGAAAGAAACCCCACTGGTCTCCATAATGCCCATAGTGAGGAGAATACGATGACACTCCTCAAGAAATCCTAGAGCGTCATATGAAGCTAGTCCACTGAAAGTAGGTGGGTGGTACTTCTTGTACCTCTCGAGTCTAAGCTACTCGGCCTCAGAAACCGCTGCCCTAGCATCATGCTGAACTAGAGCCGCTGGGGGCATAGGAATATACTCTGGGGCCTGACCAACCTGGCCCCTCTAATCAGGTTATGGGAGTTTGTGCCCCTCCCCTGGCCTGAGATGTAGCGGGAGCTATCGGAAATAGTCCAGCCTGTGCTAGAGTACTGAACATGCTCATGAACTGAGCGAAAGTCTCCTGCAAGGCTCTCCAACTGGGGCTGCCATAGGCTCCTCTGCCGCTGCTCTCGCCGGTGCTCGGGCTGCACCGCGCGGTCGTCCTCTACCCCACCACCGACCTCTGCCAGCTCTGGCAGGGGGCTTGGGTTCCTGGTCGTCGGTCCTCCCAGTACGGTTCCTCACCATCTATGGGAAAGAATAGAATAGAATTATAGAATTTTTTATGTCAATAACTCGCACGCAAAAGGAAATCAAAGAAATATGATTGTTCCTAAGAGTTACATAGCCTCCCGAAGATAGATACGGACGTCTCCGCACCGATCCGCGAGACTCTACTAAACCGGCTTGTGACTTGTGACTCCTATGAACCTAGACGCTCTGATACCAACTTGTCACGACCCGATTTCCCCTTCGAAGGCATCGTGACGGCACCTAGTCTCTACGACAAGGTAAGCCTAATTGCGGAAACACATATTAAATAAAAGAAATAGAAATAAAGACAAAATAAGTGAGTCTACAATGAAACATCGCCACTTGCCGCATACAAAATACAACTTTTCCCAAAAACCCGGATTATCACTTTAGTCACAAGCTCTGTCTCAGAATATCTCTATACAATGAGAGGGAATTTACATGAAAAAGAAATCTAAATCTGGAGTGGAAGGTGACTCGAAGGACTCTGCGAATGCGGCAGAATTACCTTTCGGTCTCCTAAAAGCTGCTGCTCGGATCCACAACCACGGAACTAAGCGCTGGTACCTGGATCTGCACACGAAAACATGTGCAGGAAAAAGCATGAGTACACCACAAATTGGTACCCAGTAAGTGCCAAGCCTAACCCCAATCAAGTTGTGACGAGGTCAGGTTAAGGCTCTACTGGATTTTTATAGTAAAAATAATTTAAAATTTGGACAGAGAGATATAATCAGCTGATGCAAATCAGTAGAAATAATGAGCTAAAAGGAAAATAATAATAGAGAGACCTCGGCTCAGCACAACATATATCACACTAACAAGTATGCAATGCAGTACAGGGGAAAAGCTCCAAGAATCTCGTCTGTAGTCCCAATTTAAATGTACAATGCAGTACATGGGGAAGGCTCCCAGAATCTCGTCCGTAGTCCCAATTTAAATATGCTATGTAGTACAGGAGGAAAGCTCCCGGAATCTCGTCCATAGTCCCAATTTAAATATGCAATGCAGTACAGGGGAAAACTCCCGGAATATCGTCCGTACTCCCAATTTAAATATGCAATGCAGTACAAATACAGGATACAATTTTTATTTAAAACAGTTCAGGTAAAATCACAGGCAAAAATATGGATAAAACTACCTAAACATGGCACATATAGTAATAACTAGGGAGAATTCAAGTAAAATAGGTAGGCATGCTATTTCCTAATATAAACTACACAGTCAATACATGAATCAGTCAAATAGGAGTGAAATGATTTAAGTCATAGAGGGGAAAATGGAGTTTTAGCAACAATGGCCCGTGTACGTACTCTTCAACTCACGCACAGGGCGCCCAATCAACATAAAGCAGTATTAAAATAGCCTAGGGGAAGTCCCCAACACAGAGTTAGGCAAGCCACTTACCTCGACTGCGCTAATCAACTCAAAAGCACGCTCTTGCCACGAATATCCGACTTCGAATGCCCTAAATCTATTTAATTCGATTGCATAATGTAAATATCATTTTAAGGAATCAAAATAGCTAATAAGTTCGAGGCTAATACGTGAATTTAGGAAAATCGCCCAAAAAGTACCCCGGGCCCATGTCTCGGAATCGAGTGTAAGCTACAAATTTAGAACACTCATTCACTCACGAACTCACTCAAACAAGAATCATCAAAAACTGACGACAAAATCCTATTAAATTCTCGAATTTTCTAATTAGGGAAACTTCTTCCCATTCGCATGCTTTTTCACCTAAATCCCTTAATTTCATGGAAGAAATGGCTATAGATAAATGATATACAAAGGAATTAGGGTTAGGAATTGTTACCTATGAAGCTTTTTCTCAAAACTCACTCCAAATCGCCTACACCCGAGCTCCAAATTATTTTTAGAAGTTATGAAATTCAAGCCATCGAATCTGATATAACTGCCCAGTGATTTCTGAAACTGCGCCCCTTGGTCCGCACCTGCGGAAAATCCATCGCATGTGCGAAAACCTACTAAAAGGCCTGGAGCCGCACCTGCGGTCAATTGGCCGCATCTGCGGCTCCACACCCGCGGAAACCCAATTGCACCTGCGAGGACTGCTTAACTTGGCCAAGCCCGCACATGCGAGCTCCTCGTCCGCACCTGCGTGTCCGCACCTGCAGAAAATCCATCGAAGGTGCGAGACACCAGAACCAGCAATGGTTCAGCTATTTTCCAAGTTCCAAAATCACCCGTTGAGCATCCGAAACATCCCCGAGGCCCCCAGGAACTCAAAAAAACTTACCAACCAGTCCTAATACCTTACCCAAACTTAGTCGAGCCTCCAAAACACATCACATAACACCAAATTCACCAATTATACGTGGATTCAAGCCTAAGAACTTACAAAATTTCCAGACTCTACAACCGATGCCGAAACACCTCAAAACTAGTCCGAATGACCTCAAATTTTACACACAAGTCACAAATGATACAATGGACCTACAAACACTCTCAGAATTCCATTCCGAGCCTGATATCAAAATTCCACCTATCAGCCGAAATTGCCGAAATTCTAACTTTCGCTAATTCAAGCCTAAATCTACTACAGACCTCGAAAGCATATTTCGGACACGCTCCTAACTCCAAAATCACCCAAAGGAGCTAACGTAGTCAACACAATCCCATTCCGGATCCGTCTTCCCGAAGTTCCAACTACGGTCTGATTTCTAAAGCTTAAACTCACATATGAGGACTATGTGTCCAAAAAGTCTTCGAATTTCACCACTCAACATTCCAACAAGTCCCAAAAGCAGAAATAGACACGGGGAAACCAATTATTAGGGGATCGGGGCACTAACTCTCAAAATGACCTACCGGGTCGTTACTGGAAATTTTGATTGAATTGATTGCTTTTTCTATCTTTTCTACTAGTGTTTTAATCTTAAGGTTTCATCTATTCATTTTAATTCTGTGTTTGCATAGGGGTAGTTTTGTAGACGTGGTAGATTAATTGTTCTAGTGCCTGATCGTATTACTATTCTCGTAGTCGCTCCTTTGAGTTGTGTTTAGCTCTCAGGTTCGTAGCTTGTAGTCCTTCGTTCCTGTTATTGATTCATAGTGGTAGTGTTTACCTAATACCTTTTGCTCATAGTGGCGATGGTGAACCATGTGAGAGTAAGGTCATGTCCTTGGGTGGGGATGAGGGTGGCGTCCACGGGTTTTAAGGGGGGTAAGAAAGCCTCTAGCTGAGAGTTGGGTCTTGGTACATTGGGACGTTGGCGGGGAAGTCTATAGATTTAGGTAAGATTCTTCAGAAGAGGAAGATCAACATAGCGTGTGTTTAGAAGACTAGATGGAAGGGTACTAAGGCACGAGATGTAGCCGAGTTTAAACTATAGTACTCAGGGAGCATTGGGGGTAAGAATGGGGTAGGTAGTTTAGTTGACAGTGAGCTCGTGGTTGAGGTTAGGAGGGTAAATGATAGGTTGATGAGTATTAAGATGGTATTTGGTGGATTTACTGAAAACGTGATTAGTGCATACGCTCCTCAGGTAGGTTTGGACCAGGAGGACAAGAAGCAATTATGGGAGGATTTGGACGAGATGGTGGGGAGTATCCCGCACACAGAGAAGTTGTTCATTGGCGGAGATTTCAATGTTCATATTTTGGGGCTAGTGCTAGGGGTTATGATGATGTGCATGGCGGATACGATTTTGGGGATAGGAATAAGGGAGGTAGTTCACTGTTGGATTTTGCTAGAGCTTTTGATTTGGTTATATCTAACTCGAGTTTTATGAAAAGGGAAGATCACCTAATCACTTTCGGAATTAAATGGGCAAGACTCAGATTGATTATCTTCTCTGTAGGAAATACGACAAAGGTCTGTGCACTGACTGAAAGGTCATCCCAAGTGAGCACCTCACGACTCTTCATAGGCTCCTAGTTATGGACCTGGAGACCAAGAGGAGTAGAAGGAAGAGGGTGGGGTATAGGCAACCTAAGATCAAGTGGGGTAACTTTACCAAGGACAAATCTCAAGAGTTAGGGGAGAAGTTCTTGGATATGAGGGCCTGGATGTGTAGGGGGACGCGTCTTGTATGTGGTTCACGACTGCGAATTGCATTAGTGTAGCTGGTAGAGAGGTCTTAGGGGTCACAAATGGCTCTCCTGGGGGGTCATAAAGGGGATTGGTGGTGGAATGGAGAGGTTCAAGGTAAAGTGGAAGCTAAGAAAACTGCTTATTTGAAGCTAGTGAAGAGTACAAACGAGGAGGAAATCCAGACTTATCGAAAGTGTTATAGAAATGCAAAGAAAGAGGCAAAATAAGCAGTCACGACGGCTAATAACGCGACGTTTGCTCGTTTTTACGGGGAGCTCGAGGGAAAAGGTGGGGACAAGAGGTTGTACCAGTTGGCCAAGGTGAGGGAGAGGAAAGCTCACGACTTAGACCAATTCAAGTGCATTAAGGACGAGGATGGAAAAGTTTTGATGGATGGGGCACTTATTAGGAGAAGATGGCAGACATACTTTCATAAATTGTTGAATGAGGAAGGGGATATACGCATTGTGCTGGGTGAGTTGGAGCACTCCGAGAGTCGGCGGGATTTTGGGTACTGTAGGCGGATTACGGTATAAGAGGTGGAAGGGGTGATGCGTAAGATGTACAGGGGTAGAGAGACGGGGTCAGAGGAAATTCCGGTGAAATTCTGGAAGAGCGCGGGGCGGGCAGGTTTGGAGTGGCTCACTGGGCTGTTTAATGTTATTTTTAAGACAAAGAAAATGCCCGAAGAATGGAGGTGGATTACAATGGTTCTGCTTTACAAGAACAAGGGTGCTATCAAAAATTGCAACAATTAAAGGGGTATCAAGTTGTTGAGGCACACTATGAAGGTTTGGGAGAGGGTGGTGGAGGCCAGGGTGAGGAGGTGCGTGTCTATTTCTGAGAATCAGTTTAGATTCATGCCGGGGCGTTCAACTACGAAAGTGATTCATCTGGTAATGTGGAACAGTACAGGGAGAGGAAGAAGTATTTTCATATGGTGTTTACTGACCTTGAGAAAGCATACGATAAAGTCCTAAGGGAGGTCCTTTGGATATGTTTGGAGGTTAGCGGCATTCCGGTAGCGTACATTAGGGTGATTAAGGATATGTATGATGATGCTAAGACTCGCGTGATGACTCGGAGCATTTCCTTGTGGTGATGGGGTTGCACTAGGGATCAGCTCTTAGCCCATTTTTATTTTCCTTGGCGATTGATGTACTGTCACGACACACCAAGGGGAGATGCCTTGGTGCATGTTATTTTCCGATGATATAGTGTTGATTGATGAGACGCATAGCGGAGTTAACGCGAGGTTGGAGGTTTGGAGACAGACTTTGGAGTCTAAAGATTTCAAACTGAATATAACCAAGATAATTACTTGGAGTGAAAATTCAGTGACGGGACCCATGATGCAGACGTAGAGATTAATCTTGATGCTCAAGTTATCCTCCAAGAGAGCGAATTTTAAGTATCTCGAGTCTATTATCCAGGTAACAGGGAGATTAATGAGATATCGCACATCGCAACAGTGTGGGATAGATGAAGTAGAGGCTCGCTTTCGGTATTTTGTGTGATAGGGATGTGCCGCCAAGGCGTAAGGGTTGACCAATCAAGAACTCCCATGTGTAGAAGATGAGAGTAGCAGATATGAGGATGTTGAGATGGATGTGTGGGTGTACCAGGAGAGATATGATTAAAAAATAAAGCTATCCGGGAGAGAGTGTGGGAGTAACCTCCGTGGAGGACAAAATGCGGGAGTCGAGATGAGATGGTTTGGACATGTTAAGAAGAGAAGCATTGATGCTCCTGTCAGGAGGTGTGAGAGGTTGGACATTGAGAGTTTGAAAAGAGGTTGAGGTAGGCCTAAGAAGTACTGGGGAGAGATGATTAGGCAGGACATGGAGCTATTTCAGCTCACTGACGACATGACCCTTGATCGGAGGGTGTGGAGGTCGAGGATTAAGGTAGAAGGTTAGTAGATTGTTTATAGTAGTTCACCGATAGTCTTAATAGTCCGTTCATATTCTTAGATTTTTATTACATTATGTGGTTGTGTTCGTCTCAGGTATTATATTACATGTTGCTATTATTTGGTACTACTTATTCTTTATCTCTCCCATTTTTTTTTCTCTTCCTTCTTTATTCCTTCCTTTCTTTACTCTTCTTCTTCTTGATATTTATGAGCCGAGGTCTATTGAAAACAGTGTATTGGTAAAAAAAGTTTCACACGTAAGCCGAATTTTGACAACTCAGCCAGTTATGTGGACACCGGAGAACGTGATAGCTGGATGTGACTCTTTGAAGAGGTACAGAACAAAGAGACGCGATTCAATAAACCCTCGAGCTTATCAGCCACGGGAAACTCAACCTGATCAAAACAGGGAAGAGACACGGTTAGAATGAATCTGGACAAAGCTACGGGCAGATTCAAGAACCCATAATTGATTACTCGTACGTTATGTAACCGTACCCCAATTATCGTTATCCTCTGTAACGCCTCATTAATGTCATAATTAGTCATTAATGGGCAACCATATCAAGAGTTGTACGTTATATCAAGGAATCTCCTATATAATGGAGGGGAATACAGCTTGTAAAGGCATCTGATTCTCGAATATAATCTACTTTGCTTTTATATATTTCTGCAGTATTGTCTATTATTCATTTTTCTCTATTTTCTTCATTATCAGTAACCCGTGTTCATCCTAGAAATAGCTTTAATCAATGGATTTAATTCTTTGGTTAAACAAATTGGTTCTGTTACCGGGAATCTGATAATCTTTGTTTTCTTTTCAAGTGATATCCTCTGAACTATGTCGAACTCCAACGACAACAACCAGCAAAGGAATGGAACCCAGTTCCATCACCTTCAGGAACCCCGCGTGGTTTGATGCGTGGCTAGAATTCATGATTTTAAGCATTATATACCTTGCATTTTATGTGTTTTAATGATAA
>ML408369.1:0-57253 GCA_005239525.1 Nicotiana knightiana | reverse complement strand
AGCTTATGGTACGACCACGGGATGCATATGAATTCTTTGTGAGAGTGAGGGCATTTGTTCAATTGTGTGATGTCCTTAATTTATGTTCAAGAGCATACTTGAATTTAAGGACTATTTATATTCACTCTTTTGTTTGTTAGTGAGGGCACATGATCTTATGAACAATTGATAATGTTGTAAACTTTCTTGTTGGGTAGATGCATGAATTGAGAGGGCTTAGTGGTTACAAGTCAATTCTTGAGGTTTGGTGGTTGCGATTAGGTTGCTGGTATGATTGATTTAATTGTTATACTTAGGCATGTTTAAAGAAGGGAAAGAATGTGAAATTTTGTATGTTCATGCTTGATTGTCGGTATTGATCATAGTNGATAAAATACACGTCGTATGTGCCTAATGGGGTTTATTTTATGTGTAGGTGAATAGGAAATGGAAACGGGGCTAAACGGATACAAATACGTTGAAGAATACGCGAGAGGGGACACCCGGGGGATAGCCAGGCGCCAAGCCAAACAGCCTGGGGCAGCCTGGCGTTACCCAGGCGTTAGACCCATAACGCCTGGGGGGACCAGGCGTTACCCAGGCCTTAGGGCTGTAACGCCTGGCCCTGCCTGGCTTTACCCAGGCTTTAGGGCTGAAACGCCTGGGCCCCGGGACAGTGAGAAACCGAGTTTTGACGGGTTTTAAGTGTTTCCAAGTTAGAATAGAAGTCTTTGAGATGTTTAGGGTTCATTCTAAACATATAAATAGACCCAAAAACATCACATTAAGGGGCTTTTGCAGAGGAATTTCGTGGGAAGACTTTTGGACAGAGGATTCTACTCAGTTTTTCTTCTCTTCTCTTCTTTTAGTTTTATAGTTTATTCGTTCTAGAGTATTGGGTGTTACATGAATGTTGTAGTTGAAGCTTGAATTATTCTTATTGTTTATCTTAATTGGTTTGTTTATTCAATCTTGTGCTTAATTATTCAATTGCTTGATCACAATTGACTACTATCTACGAATCTAGGGTTGAACTCGGGAGAGGGAATTCTAGATTGCATATAAGATTGGGTAGAGCAAGATCTTAACCCTTCAGGGGAGCGGATTTGCGGTTAGGATAGGAATATACCTAATCGCCTTGCTTGGTTATTATACGGGAATTATTAATGCGTTCTTGTTAATCCTGATTCCATAGGAATATAGGCGTTAGGTTAGCTTGAATAGGCGAGTTGTACTTCGGGAGAAGGCTACGAGCAATATTAACCTCGTCAATCAATAAACCTGATTTGAAGATTTAGGTCGAAAACTCAACGTGATTGTTTGCCAACCCATAACTCTAGAATATCAAATTACATTGAATTCGTCTTTAAGTTAGTTGTCTCTTTAATCTCTTAATTTACTATTTTAGATTAATTTTAGTAAAATATTTGTTTGAGTTTAGTTTAGTTGATAGTTAATCACAAGTCCCTGTGGGTACGATATCTGGACTTAAAATCCTATATTACTTGTCGACCACGTACACTTGCGTGTGCATTGGGAAATCAACCAACAAGTTTTTGGAACCGTACCCCAATTATCGTTATCCTTTGTAACGCCTCATTAATATCATAATTAGTCATTAATGGGCAACCATATCAAGAGTTGTACGTTATATCAAGGAATCTCCTATATAATGGAGGGGAATACAGCTTGTAAAGGCATCTGATTCTCGAATATAATCTACTTTGCTTTTCTATATTTCTGCAGTATTGTCTATTATTCATTTTTCTCTATTTTCTTCATTATCAGTAACCCGTGTTCATCCTAGAAATAGCTTTAATCAATGGATTTAATTCTTTGGTTAAACAAATTGGTTCCGTTACCGGGAATCTGATAATCTTTGTTTTCTTTTCAATCGATATCCTCTAGACTATGTCGAACTCCAACGACAACAACCAGCAAAGGAATGGAACCCAGTTCCATCACCTTCAGGAACCCCGCGTGGTTCAAGCGAACAATCCCCAGAAAGATCCAATAACAATGATGGTGATAATGATCAAACGGTGGAACAACATCGGGTAAAGCAAATGATTGCAGAGTATGTGAGCCAAGCTTTGCAAGAATTTGCGAGGGGATTACCGGCAGCGTTACCTACACCACCGACGCCACCCCCAAAAAATACCATCACCATGGAAAATCCTCAATCTGGGTTGGAAAACTCATGAAGAGGAGATACTCCTAATGAATCTCTCGAAGAGAGACCATGTATATCTATTAACTCTGAATTACAAAATTTACTGCTAACCATACAGAAACAGATGAAGGAGCAGAACGATCGCATCGAAAAAATCCCTGGAGTACCGCCTATTATAAAAGTCATTGATGTTGATAGGTATTCTCAACAACCTTGGAAGCCAAGTGCGGCACCTTTGACTATACCCAAGAAGTTTAAAATGCCTGACGTTCCCAAATATGATGGAACAACTGACCCACATGATCATGTGTCTGCTTTCACTATTGGAGTAAAAGTAAACACTTAACAAAACAAGATATTGAATCAGCCATTGTCAAACAATTTGGGGAAACACTTACCAAAGGAGCCCTAATCTGGTATTCTCTTCTCCCTGAAAATTCTATTGACTCTTTTGCTGAGCTTGTAGATTCATTTATAAAAGCACACTCTGTTACACAAAAAGTTGAGAAAAGAATGGAAGACATATTCAAAATTAAACAAGGAGACACGGAACTACTCTGTGAGTTTGTAGACAGGTTTCAACGAGAAAGAATGCCATTACCTAGGGTGCCTGATAATTGGGCAGCCATGGCATTTTCAAGCAACCTAAACGATAAGAGTTCAGAAGCCACGAGACGAATTAAGGAAAGTCTAAGAGAATTCCCTACTACAACATGGAATGATGTATATTACAGGTATAGTACTAAACTCAGAATAGAGGAAGATATCATTGCTCCTTCAAGAGATGAAGATCATTCCAGATCCAGACGTCCTGAATCAGACATGAAGATCAGGTAAAAACAGGTACGATCCTTACTTAGGACCCTCGGGACGCGATATTCATCCTAGGTTCGAAAACACTAGGTCGAACTATAGACCACAAGGAAGAGACGTAGTCTCATCCTCGTCTCGATCTACAAAAGATCGAGTTGAACGACCTAGAGGTAATACTCAAATTGGGGATCATACTTTTAATGTAAGTACTACTGAACTTGTCTCAATATTAAGGAACATGGGAGACAAGGTTAAGTGGCCCAAAGAGATGCGATTAAATCCAAATAGAAGGAGCCTAGATCAGTGGTGTGAATCCCATAACGATCATGGGCATAAAACTGCGGATTGCAGATTTTTACAAGGTGAAGTAGAAAATTTATTGAAAAAGGGCTATTTAACAGAATTGTTTAGCGATAAAAGGTAAACAGGCATATATGAGGAACATGCAGGAGCCCCCAAAGCCTCCTTCTCCAAAATGAAATGTCAACGTGATACACAGAGGTGAAAAAGTAAACAGAGTGGTCTGCAAAACAACCATAAAGTTCACAATTACACATAGAAAACGGGTCCGTGAAAATATGGAAGAGGACGATATAACCTTCGATGATGCAGATATCAGCGGATTAATGCTTCATCACAATGGTGCTCTGGTAATATCTTTACTTATTCATGACACTAACGTAAAAAGAGTGTTGATTGATCCAGGCAGTTCAGTCAATTTCATTTTTCTAAGAGTCGTGGAAGAAATGCTACTGGGGAATCAAGTAATCCCAAGGGCATGAGCTATATCAGGGTTTGATAACTCTACGGTTATAACAAAAGGAGAAATTGAGCTTAGCACTTATGCTGAGGGGGTGATCAAAAGTACCAGGTTCCAACTCATCGATACTAACATGGCTCATAACGTAATCGTTGGAAGGCCATGGATCCACGACATGAAAGCAATACCCTCCACCTTGCATCAAGTAATTAAATTCCCCTCTGAATGGGGAATTCAGCAAATTAGAGGCGATCAGCAGACCACAAGAAATATAAACTCTGTGGTACACTACAACAAGAAAACAGAGGTAGAAGAATCACGTGATAAGGGAATCTCCCAAGCGGGTAACACCGCCCAAACAGGCATGGAGAAATTACCACCCAAATAGGTGAGGAATGTGTTATTATTGAAACAGGTACGAAAGAAATACTTACGAGAAGGTGAATCAAGTTACCACGGAAGGTGCATTAGACCAGATGAATGCAGATTCCAGATCGGGCGTCATTCATGAACCGGAGGAAGATGAGCACATCAAAACAACTACGGAAGAGCTCGAAGCTGTTCCAATATCCGAACAAAATCCTGAACAGAAAGTGTATATAGGCACGAGGCTGGGCCCAGGTCGAAGAGGTAAGTTAATTGATTATTTAAAGGATAACGCAGACTGCTTTGCGTGGTCCCACTCAGATATGACAGGTATCCCACCAGAAGTGATGACTCATAAACTAAATGAAGATCTATCCTTCATACCTGTTAAGCAGAAGAAAAGAAAGAAAGGACCACTCAAGAACCAAGTGATAGACGAAGAGGTACAAAAACTTTTGAAGATTGGTTACGAGAGGTAATGTACCGTAAATGGCTAGCAAACACCGTGGTAGTACCTAGAAAGAATGTAAAAATGGAGAGTATGCGTAGATTATACTGACTTAAATAAAGCATGCCCCAAAGATTCATTCCCATTGCCACATATAGATGCATATTCTGGTTATAATCAGATTAAAATGGATCCCTCAGATGAGGAAAAAACTTTCTTCGTTACAAATAGGGGGACTTACTTGCCTTTTGGCTTGAAAAATGCTGGAGCTACCTATCAAAGGTTAGTGACTAAAATGTTCCAAGAACATCTTGGAAAGACGATAGAAGTATATATTGATGATATGTTGGTAAGTTCAACACAAGAGGAAGACCATTTCCAGCATCTCTCAACTACTTTTGGTATTTTACGCAGGTATAATATGAAGCTAAATCTGGAAAAATTCGCTTTTGGAGTGCAATGAGGTAAATTTTTGGGTTTCCTTGTATCGAACAGAGGAATAGAGGTAAATCCCGCTCAAATTAAAGCTATAGAAGAAATACCTGATATTTTAACAAATAAAAAGGAAGTTCAAAGGCTAACAGGGAGAATAGCAGCTTTAGGAAGATTTATTTCTAAGTCTTCCGAAATTTTTTTTAAATTCTTCTCAATTCTCAAAAAGCAGAATCAGTTCGAATGGACTGAAGAATGTCAGCAAGCCCTCAAGAATCTGAAGATTTATCTATCGAAACCACCGCTGCTTTCAAAGCCAAAAGAAGGGGAAATATTGCACATCTATCTGGCTGTTTCAGACAGTGTTGTAAGTGCAGTACTGGTAAGATAAGGAAAAGGTAAGCAATCATCTATCTATTATGTAAGTAAAACTTTGCTAGATGGTGAGACTATATATCCACATTTGGAAAAGTTAGCCTTAGCTTTAATAATGGCATCTAGAAAATTACGACCATATTTTCAATGCCACCCAATCACCGTTGTGACTTCATATCCTTTAAGAAATATTCTGCATAAACATGAATTGTCAGAAAGATTAGCCAAGTGGGCCATATAATTAAGTGAGCATGAAATAATCTATTAGCCTAGGACTGCAATTAAGTCTCAAATACTAGCTGATTTACTTGTTGACTTTAGTAATAGCATTGGCCCTGAAGTAGAAAAAGAGTTACAACTCTTTAACGGTGCTAATTCGGGCCTATGGACCCTATTCACCGATGACTCCTCAAAAATAAAAGGTGCCGGCTTAGGCATAGTCTAAATATCACCCACGGGTGAAAAGACACAGCAAGCTATTGGGTATTATCCTATAACTAACAATGAAGAAGAGTATGAAGTTGTTATTGCAGGGCTTGAGCTCGCACTGGAGCTCTCAATCGAGCAAATTGTGATCAGCAGCGACTCCCAGCTGGTATTAAATCAGATACATGGGGACTTACATCGCTCGAGAGACTCGAATGCAACAATATCTTGAAAAAGCACGAGAGCTTGTGAGACAATTCAAAACATGGAAGGTAATGCAAATAACTAGAGAGGAAAATGCAGAAGCAGATGCATTAGCTAACCTCGCAGCAGTCACGGAAGTAACAAACAAAGACAATGCAATTGTCGTCCAACTATTTCATTCAATGATCGACCAGGACAGGAACGAGGTAACTTTCAACAACTTAACCTGGGACTAGAGAAACAAAATTCTTAATTTTTTGCAGAATGGCACCGTACCTGAAGACAGGAAAGCAGCTCAAGCACTTCGTCACAAAGCTGCACATTATTGTCTTATTCGCAACTCGCTTTATCGCAAGATGTTCGGAGGACCCCTAGATAAATTCCTCGGACCTAACCAAACGGAATTTATGATGAAAGAAGTCCACGATGGACACTGTGGAAATCACTCAGGGGCGAGATCCTTAGTGAAAACCCTAATCAGAGATGGATATTATTGGCCTAAGATGGAAGAAGAAGCCGAGAACTTCGTATCCAAATGCGACAGGTGCCAAAGGTTTGCCAATAACATGCATCGACCTGCGGAATTATTGCATCCAATAATATCCCCATGGACTTTCATGAAATGGGGTATGGACATAGTGGGACCTCTTCCCACAGCTAAAGGACAGGTACGGTTTTTGCTCATGCTAACCGACTATTTTACAAAATGGGTAGAGTCAGAAGAATTCAAACAAGTGCGAGTAAAGGAAGTTAAAAGCTTCTTATGGAGAAACATAATATGCCTCTTTGGGATACCGAAGGAGATCTTGTGCGATATCTGCCCACAATTCATAGGCTCGCAAATCACAGAATTCTTCAAAAGCTGGCAAATCAAACAGATCACTTCAACACCATACCACCTTGTGGCTAATGGTGAAGATGAGTCAACGAATAAGGTAATCCTCAACAATCTAAAAAAGAGGGTGAATAAAGCAAAAGAAAACTGGCCTGATGAATTACCAACGGTACTATGAGCATACAGAACAACTTCAAAAACAGCCACGGGAGAAACCCCATTGGCACTTGTCTATGCCTCAGAAGCCTTAATACTAGTGGAGATTGGAAAACCAAGCATAAGGTTCTCAACAACCAGGGAGGAAGAAAACAACGACGAATTGAGGACTAATCTGGACCTGCTCGAACCAAGGAGAGAAGCAGCACTGATACAGATGGAAGCTCAGGAACAAATCATAGAGCGTTATTACAACCGTAAAGCTCATCTCAGGTACTTCAAGATTGGGGACTTCATCCTTAAAAAAGTCTTTCAATCAACGAAAGAAGCAGGCGTAGGAAAGCTAAATCCAAACTGGGAAGGACCTTACAAAATCGAGGTATAGCTGGGAAAGGCACCTATGAGTTGGAAGCTATGGACGGTAGAGTTCTACCAACAATCTGGAACGCCATCCACCTAGAGAAGTATTACTTCTAAGAAAAAGAAATACCACCGGTCAGGTATCGCACGTTCGATTTTATTTTGAACATTTAAAAGATTTACTAACTTTTTTAGATGATAGGCATAAAGCTAGCCCATCACCAGATGATGATATAAGACTTGCAAAGACGCAGGGAAACAACACAACTCCCGGTCTAGGGTTACACTTTCTGATGGACGTTTTAAAGGTTTAAGCAGTCATCATCTAAAAAACTATATACCTTCAGTCCGGAAAGTTTTTCCTTTTCAGGAAAAGGACCACAAGGAAGGAATAATCAAGTGCTCGAGATCTCATTCTTCAAAGCTCAAACACTTGGGGGACTATACAGTATGGAAGGCTAAGACGAAGCAAAGAAGACTATCAGAAAGTCAAAAACTCGAGCCTGAAGACCCATCTAGCCAACGAGACAAGTGATACGAGCTAAATCGAAAGAGATCAAAAGTGTCATCCAAATACAAAGCCTAATGCAAAAAGCCAAAACCTTCGAACATGTTCAGGTTGAAAGGCAAAATATTAGTCACGAGAAAGAAATTACATCTTTATACTTATTCAAAGTTGTTGTAACAAAAACAGTTAAGGGTAAAAGATCATCATCAGTGTACTCATTCAAAAAATTGTTATCAAATAAAACAATTATGGATGAAAGATCTAAATCCTTGTATTTGTTCAGAAAACTGTTATCAAATAAAAACAGTTACGAATAAGAAAACATTTCCCTCGTACTCATTAGAAAACTGTTTCCAACAAAAACAGTTGCGGGTAAAAACCCCAATCTTTATAAAAACTGTTACTAGTGAAAAATACTTGTTCCCTTGTATTAATATCGAAAAACTGTTACCTATGAAAAACAGTTACGAAATACAAGAGTATATCAAATCTGTTAAAGAAAAACAGTTGCAACATGAGTTTTAGACGATAATCAAACACATGTAAGATGTCATGGAAATTCAAACAAAAAACTTTCCTTGGAAACATTCTTAAACATGTGTAAAATTCCTATCGCTCTATTGCATTATCATGAAGTTGAAACGTCTTCTTCATGTCAATTATAAAGGGGCCTCTTCCATAAATTATACCTACTAGAAAAAGTCACACATTTAATATGACACCGTGCCTATTACAAAAAGGTACGAGTAATCTAAAGCATTCTCCATGCAAAACTCAGAGGTAAAACTAAAACCTCGAAAAATGAAGCATGCAAAAGACTTAAAGAGTGAAACAGAAACTCAACAAAAGTCAGACTAGCATTAATATATTAAAAAGGATAAGCAAAAACTAAGTATTAACTTATACTTAGCCGTATAGAATTTTTATATATACATTGAGGTGCCCGTAAGTTGTCATTTGGGGACTTTAAAGAAATCCAAATTTACCCCCGATGGGACTGGGGTAACTACCAATTGAGACAAAGGAAAAAAAAGAGGGGTGAACCAAGTAAACTTCTTCAAGATGGGGGTTGACTTCACTGGCAGAAGGAGCGAGAGCAACTATGGATGAAGAGGCATGAGCGACTGGAGTCTCACCATCAGGTGAAGAGAGGTTATGACCTTGTTGAGCTTCTCCATGGCTTCCTTAGTTTTAGCTATTTCAGCACTAAGGTCGAAACCTTCTTGACTCATTTCCGTCAATATGTCAAGGCATGAATTCATATACGCCCATCTCACATCAACAACAGCCACCTCTTCAAGATCCTCATAATCCCTTTCCCATACTTGAAGCTCAGCTCTCAATTCGTCCTTCTCCGCTTCAGCAGCTTCATGGGCGGCCCTTAGCGGTACAATCGACTCCTCCAGAGTTTGAACTTTATCTAAAGCCTTACGAAGGTCCTCTTGAGTACGAGTGACTGATTGCACGAGCTCGCTGAGTATTACTCCTTCTACGCCAACAAGTTTTTCAAGTCTCTAATCTCTTCTGAGGCGCGGGATAGCTGCTCAGCTAATGAGAACTCCAGAAAACTCTTGTCTTTATCAGCTTGATTGGAAGAATCCTTCTCTACTTCCAGTTCTGCCGTCATGAGCCTCATCTGCTGCTTAAGGTACTCTTTTATTCTTCTAAGGCATCCATGTCAATCCTTAGGCTATCGTACTGTACTTTCCAATTATCAGCATCGGCCTGCAACTCTTTTGTCTTCTGGTCTGTATTTGAGATTCTCTTCATAAGCTCCATGCCTATAAGATTAATCTACAAGAAATAAACCAATCAGATATGATAAATTTCATCTACGAAAATGAAAGAAGATAACCTACATCATACCTTCAAAGAAGTATGCACAACTTCATTGGCCCATGTAAGAGCACTCTAGCTGGCTAGCTTGGCTTTCTCAGTGGGACCTATCAAAGGCTTGAGCCACACTTCGGGCTCACCCTTTTTCTTGAAAAGATTCCCCTCAGCTGGGACCTCTATCACCACTTGCCGCATCTTTCTGCTGGAACACCCTACTTCCCTCGAGGAAGGCATGGAAGCAGGCAGAGATAAAAGCAACAGGCACAGAGGGTTGAGGAGTTGGAGAAGCCACGGGAAAAGCAGCAGGCACAGAGGGTTGAAGAATTGAGGAAGCTACGGGCAAATCAACAACAGAAGCCGTAATAGCCAACGGAGCAGATGAGACAGCTTTTCTTAAAGAAGTAGGAAAGACAGCAGCCAAAGGGACATCGTCAGGAGCAAGGTCAAAACCTTCATGGAACAGGCAATCCACAGACTTATGAATGGGGGCTCATCCGAAAACACGGAAGGCAAGGTCAAGGGTGTAAACTCATCATCTGAAACCACGCGCCTTCTCCGTGGCTTGGGTACTAAAGCACCTTATTCTTCTTCTTCTATGGAACGAGACTCACCAATATTCCTCTTCGAGGAAGATGAACCAACAATAATCTCTTGGGCCTAAGCCAAAGACATCTTCGGGATAGATGAAGCAGACACCCCACGAGCAGAGAACCCTATCAAAAGGGAAAAAGTTAAGCGACAAAGAAATAAGAGACTCGAGTAAGGAAAGAAGCAAGAACAAAAGCTTCAGTTATCGTGGGTCTTTACATGCCAACCATACCTCCCAGCGAGGTACTTCCAAGATCTCTCTTCTAAAGGATCAACGGACAACAATTTTTCTACCCAATCACGGATACCAGAGACATTCTCAACAGTATCCATGATTGCTGAGAGAAGAAGAAATAGATACGGTGTTAGCAAAATATCTCAAGTCAGAACGAGGAAAAGTAAATAGATGTGAGCAAAAGCATACTCACGTGCGCGATTCCACTTCTCAGGGAAGGGAAGATTTTCTTCACCCACTAAACCGACAGTGGGTATAGCAACATACCGGAGGTACCAACCCCTACCCTATCATCTCCAGGGGTTACCAGCACTCTTTTGCTCCTAGCAGTCAGAGTAAAAACCCTTCACAAAACAAGGTAGGAGAGTAGAGATGAATAAGATGGTTGAAAGTAAAAGGAACCGAGTCTAAAGAAGCCAAATTCCTAAGACATGCGACAACTCGCCACACAAGTGGACCAACTTGTCCTAAGTAGATATTGAAAAAATGACAGAATTCAATTACGACTGGGTCAATGGGAGGTCTAAACCCTAGAGTAAAAGAGTACGTATAAGCAAAAGAATATCCCGTCTTATAAGAAGTTATTCTTTGATTACTATTCGGAATGTAGACAGGGAAATCAGGCCTCCAAAAACACTCCCTATGAACAAGGGAAATCTGAACCTCAGTTATAAGGGTTGGATACCTTTCGACACTCTTTAGGAAGGAAGATTGGTCTACATGAACTTCATTATCCCTAGAAAAGACAAACTCAGTAGGGACAATTTCATCAACTCCAGGTTTACGAAGGCGTTCACCTCTACCTCTAGACAAAGACCGAGAAGACCTAAACCTCGGAGAAACTAGAGACCTAGCAGAAGGAGAGGGAACTATCTGAGAAGAGGAGGAGCCTCTCGAAGGAGTGGATCCTAGACTCCTAAGTCTTCCACCCCTCCAACTCCTAGTCGGAGTAGAAGATGGCGTTAAATTTTCAATATCTATTACTCCCTGAGGTTGATTTGAAGAAGACATGTTTACAAAGGCAAGAAGAAAGTTCTTTACAAAAGACAAAGTTAGAAAGTGTTTCGTGGAAGCAAAGAAAAGAAGAAAGGTATTTATACTTGAGGACAACCGTCAAACATGGAAAAAAAAATAATGATGAAGAGTCATAATTGAAAGTGTCACTTCGGGACTGACACAGCCGCAAAAAGCCCTAAAAAGTGCCGAGTAAATGCAGAACCAATCCTAGAAGGACACGTGATATGAGCATTAAATGGAAGTGACAACCTACGCCTATGGTTCAGAGAAGGATACAATGTTTTGAGGTAAAGCGACAACAAAATATTCCCGCCATAAATGAGTATCCACTTACCAAATATTAATCGATAAATATATGGTAAGTGGGGGAATAACTGTATTGGTAAAAAAGAGTTTCACATGTAAGCCAACTTTTGACAACTCAGCCAGTTATGTGAACACAGGAGAGCGCGACAGCTGGATGTGACTCTTTGAAGAGGTACGGAACATAGAGACACGACTCAATAAACTCTCGAGCTTATCAGCCACGGAAAACTCAACCTGATCAAAATAGGGAAGAGACACAGTCAGAATGAATCTGGACAAAGCTACAGGCAGATTCAAGAACCTATAATTGATTACTCGTACGTTATGTAACCGTACCCCAATTACCGTTATCCTTTGTAACGCCTCATTAATGTCATAATTAGTCATTAATGGGATACCATAGCAAGAGTTGTATGTTATATCAAGGAATATGCTATATAAGGGAGGGGAATACAACTTATAAAGGCATCTGATTGTCGAATATAATCTACTTTGTTTTTTTATATTTCTGCAATATTGTCTATTATTCATTTTCTCTATTTTCTTGATTATCAGTAACTCGCGTTTATACTAGAAATAGCTTTAGTCAAAGGATTTAATTCGTTGGTTAAACAAACAACCTCCGTACCTTCTTTAGGTAGGGGTAAGGTTTACGTACATACTACCCTCCCCAGACCCCACCTGTCGGATAAAACTTGATTTGTTATATATATATATATATATATATATATATATATATATATGTATGTATATATATATGTATGTATATAATTGATTAAAATAAAGGTAACGTTTGTTTAATGATTAAAATAATGTTATTATATTTACGCAATAACTGAATTCAATATCTTCTTAATATGCAAGATGATGAATTAGTTAAATTATATTTACAATATTTGTAATTATACATATATTTATAATATTAAATATAAGCATGTTAAGTTGTATCTCACCTGACATCTCTTTATGATACATTTTATTTTTTGTTATTTCATTCTTGTTTATTTAAATTTTACATATTAACTAATTTTGTTTTTAGTATTATATTATAGCCGAATTTTCTCTATCTTTTGGTTTTTTTCGTCGCTGATAGTATTTTATGAAACAAATTTATGTACTTTAATATTTATGTCAAATTGAAAATTTATTTTACTTATAAGACGAATTTGAAAAAAAGAATGAAATAGTATTAATTTGCTAATTAATTAATTCAAATACTTTTTTAATTCGTTAATCCTAATACTTAATCATTTATTCTCAACATTAAAAAGTACTTATTTTTTTAGGATGAAAATTCTTAATGTTAGCTCAAATCAAAATTTAGATATTTAATAATAATTATACTTTTATCCACAACAAATTTTGCTTTCGAGGGGTAAATTAAAATTTTTACACTTTATTTTGCCGAAGCGTTTGTGTTATTGAATTATTCCAATTATTCTCTCTCTCTCTCGTTAAATAATTTTGTAACTATTTGTTTTAATTATATTATTAAATGTATATTAATATTTATTTAAGCAAAATAATGATCCAAAATAATGATCAACGAATAAAACGAATAGCCAGTTCAATCTCACATGACTACTCATAGCATTTAAAAGGGGCATTGTTGAAAGGGATAAAGAACAAAGTAAAGTGTTCCTTTTCTCTAATATATTTAACACCTTTTGAATTTAATATTATTGTTCATCCAAAATTTAGCACAATGAAACTCTTCGTAAACATAAAGCAAAGCATGTTAATTTATTATTATGAGTATGCAAAGCATGTTAATTTATTATGAGTATGCAGTTATGCAAATTTTAATACAAACTAATAAAAATTATTAGGTGATAAATGAGACTTTTATTTGTAACAATAACATAAAGGATCTCAAGGGTTTTACTGATATCAATCCTCAATGCAGACGCAAACCCAGGACAGTATCATCAGTCGAACGACTTCTTGAATTTGAGAGGGATCGTTGATGCATAACATGCCAAGGTCAATCTTCTTTTAAACATTAGATGAGCAAATAACTTAAGAATGTGAAAAAAATGCATACGTGTTGATGATAGAAAACGGGGAACTTGTGTTGAGAGAGAACCGAAAAACCCCCAAAATATAAAGAAATTATTACGCATTTAATTAAAGTCCTAACTATACGGTAAATGTGTATGTTTATTTAGAACTCTAATTATGGTCAATACACTATTATACTTAATTAAAGTCCTAAATATAAGGTAAATCAATGTGTTTAATTAGAACTCTAAGACCATGTAATATTATGCTACCGAAAGAAGAAAGAGAAAAAAAACCCAAATATAAAGGAGTTATTATGTATAAACGAAATATCATACATAAAACCGAAATAGTAGAATTGCGTGTTTATATATTTAGAATTCTAATCATGGTTAAGGTCCGCAAAAACTCTTCCAAACTCAAAAGTCTAAAAAGCAAAGTTGGGAGTATCACATTCATGATGAGTTGGCTCCTCGAACTGAAGTTAAAACTATTAGAGAATTGGTCGACTGCATGGGGTGATTAATCTATTAAACTCCTTTAGTAATGAACTTATGTTATGTTGTGTATTTATAACACTACATATAATTCAGCACCTAATATTAACTATCAGAAAAAAATAAATGAGTGCCCTATATTAAAAACTGAAACAAGAATGTGAAGGAATATAGACAGACCTGTCTGGCCATAAGCAAAATATGTTGCTTTTGTGCGCTGAAAGATGGTAGGAATAATTGGTTGCACAGTAGCTTGATAAGCCATGATAGGAAACTGGAAACCAACACATTAAGCTGGAAATGCTTTACATATGAAAGAACAGAAGTATGAGATAGTAGAGGAAACCGATGATAAAATACCACTCCTTGAAAAGTAAAAAGTTAAAGGTAGTTCAAATACCTTTTTGACATAATCTCTGAACAAACACATAAATCAGTTGTCTTTGTGATTAGTAGTTTCATTTGTAAGATGAAACAATACCACATCATTTGTAACATGCATGTTCATCTAGGACGGCATCAAAATAGAACTCATGCTTCTCCAAATCCAGGAACCCAAAGTATATATCTGTGTTGAATCACCTTCGGTTTTACATACCCGAGATCTATCCCCAGTTAGAGAAGATAGTCTTTCTTGACGATGATGTGGTAGTTCAGAAAGATCTACTAATGAATTACTCCATGAAATAAGAAGCAGAGCAGAGGGCACATGATCGATGAGTCCACTTATTAAGCATATATTCCTTTTGTTTGTGGATATATATGTATGTATATATATATATATATATATATATATATATATATATATATATATATATATATATATATATATATATATATATCAGCTTGGTCGTGTCAATATTCGATAGTCATAGTCACCCCTAATCAGCATTTGTGCTCTCTAGCACGATCGAACATTGATATTTATTATATTTTCCATAGTGATGCCTCACTTTTGCGTCCAAGTTTGGAGTCAAAGGCAGCATTTCTTTGCTCATAGTCAGCCATTGAGGTCACTTCGTTCATTTCTACATCCATTGAAGTAGAGATGTAAGAAACCACAGTCATATACAATCTTGAGAGTGTTAGCTCCATCTTTGGATACAATTGGAATAGTTCAACAATTGTGTAATAATACAGGAAAGGTTTGAGTTTTCAGTTAGCTGAATAAACCATACTGAGAATGAAGCATACAAATTAGTACTAACATTACTGTTTACTTTCTGTTCATTTTGCATTCTTGCATTTGTAGTGCATATTGTCACACGCCAGAGTACACCTATGAATGTCTTTATCACTTTTAACTCTTGGAATATTTCACAATTTATCTCTCATTTCAAGAAAGCTACTACTGTCATACCATACTTTTGATAGAATTCAAATGAGCAAATAATTAAGAGCAACATTATCATGCTAATATATATTTTTTTACAATTTCGCGCATCGCGCGGATACGTATACTAGTTTAATTAAAGTCCTAAATATATGGTAAATGTGTATGTTTATTTAGAATTCTAATTATGGTCAATGCATTATTATACTTAATTAAAGTCCTAAAATATAAGGTAAATCAATGTGTTCAATTAGAACTCTAAGGCCATGTAATATTATGCTACCGAAAGAAGAAAGAGAAAAAAAAACCCAAATATAAAGCAGTTATTATGTATAAACGAAATATCATGCATAAAACAGAAATAATAGAATTGCGTGTTTATATATTTAGAATTCTAATCATGGTTAAGGTCCGCAAAAACGCTTCCAAACTCAAAAGTCTAAAAAGCAAAGTTGGGGAGTATCACATTTATGATAGAACTTTGTATATGGAAATTGAGTTAACCATTGCTCAACAGAATTAAGGAATATCATGTTGAATTTAAGTTGATTTTCGAATAACATTTATCATACAACTTTCTATATGGAAATTCAGCAATTGTCCATCTAAAAAATTACTTTTTAACGTAAGATCTAAATATTATGGGAATAAATTAATTACGATTTTGTCCAATGAAAAATTTATTTTAAAAGGGTAAAAAAAAGCGAACAATATTTCGCTAAGGACCTTCCTTCTTTTAATATAATGTAGATAGATAGATAGATAGATAGATAGATAGATAGATAGATAGATATAGATAAATATAAATATAAATTATTCTTTTTTATAAGGAATAATCCCACAAATCCTCTTGTCTCTCCCTCAGTTTGTGGTGACAAATGCCGTATTTTCGTTTAGAGAGTATTGTATATACCTATCATAAAAGAAGGTGAGCACCAAATACACCTCACGCCGGATGAACTCCAAAGGATCTATGCCCCATGGAGGTACTCTACTATTATTAAATTACAAGGCATACGTATCCAACACCAACTCCTTAAGAGGAAAATTCAAGATCAATGGAAATCAATTCGGGTAATTTCTCTCTAACAATTCACTCCTCTCACTACCATGAATCAATCTAGAGTCTCCTCACTGGTGCCTCCAAAACCACCAGAACCCCACAATAACAACACTCACTCTTCTCCAACACCTCTATCATCAAAAATCAACTTCAAAGAAAAACTCCTAGAGGGTATACATGATGGCCAAATCAGTATGGTTATAGATGATGGACTCCTAAACAATGATCACCAAATGTCATTAATCACAAATCCTCCTAACATAAAAGAAGGTGAGCACCAAATACACCTCACGCCGGATGAACTCCAAAGGATCTATGCCCCATGGAGGTACTCTACTATTATTAAATTACAAGGCATACGTATCCAACATCAACTCCTTAAAAGGAAAATCCAAGATCAATGGAAACTAGCTGAAAACTTTCCATTGATTGATCTAGGATCTAACTATAACATCACCAAATTTAATTCAGAATCCAGCATGCTCAAGGTCCTACATAATTTCCCATGGTTCATCCTAGGACATTTTTTGTCCGTTCAAAAATGGATCCCAAATTTTATCGCATCCAAGGAGAAGTTAACCAAAGCGGCCATTTGGATAAGACTATCTCAATTACCTACGGAGTTCTATGATGTTCAAATTTTGGAGAAAGTGGGAAACAAAATTGGCAAGTTGTTGAAAATTGATGCATGTACATCATCCACCTTAAGAGGAAGGTATGCAAGACTTTACATTGAACTCCCTCTTGATATACTAGTGCCATCGTCCATCGTCATTGGTCATCATAAACAGGAAATATTATACGAAGGAGACAAATTACTATGTAAACATTGTGGCAGATTGGGTCACCCATCTAGTGCATGCCAATACAAGAAAATGCCACGTGAAATGGCAAGTACATAAGATACCAAGGGTTCTAACCCAAAAGAGGAAAATCTCTACATTAAAATCTAACAACCAAAATCCAATTGAAGAAACTTGGCAAACGGTGAAATTCCCTAAGAAGAAAAGATCCAGCCAAAAGTTCAAGGGGCTACTAGCCAATAGTGGTAAGGTAATCTCCCCAATAGGAAGCAATCTAGGTATGATCAAATCCTCCACTATTATTAAAAGTCAAATGGCCCATAATTCTTTTGCTAATCTTAGCTTAAATTCTAAAAGCCTTTTCACGAATCAACCTGCTACTAATCCGTCTACTAATCTTGATAATGGACACATTATACAACATTCCTTGTTTAGTCCGCCGGGCACAAATAATAAATCAAAAAAAGACCACTCTACACTTGAAAACTATGCCATGCAAATTGACGTGGTCAACATTCACAACACTAATGGACATTTGGTAACTAAGGCACCTAACCAACCCAAAGTCATGCATGCCAATGATGCATCTAGCCCCCGTAATAATAACCTATTAGAGGTTAATGAATCACCTTACACCACCTCTACCACCACTCAAATTTCTAATAACACTATCATTAACACTAACCAAGCGGCCAATATCTGCATGAATGAAAAAAATAACCTAACTCCATTCGAACAAATGGCACCCAACTCACTGCTCTTACAAATACCTCTGCCACAAGAAAGTTCCATATCCAAAATAAAGATACTCTCATAAATAACCCTATACAACATCTATCATCCCTAGTCTCTACCCCTCCCATCTGTAATATATCTCCCCCCTCAACTTCAAAGAATTGCAAGACTCCCAACCTCACAAAGGAGAAGATACAACTTGATCCAAATATTAAGCCACCAAAGAGCCTTAAACATGTCCAACCCACCTCTCCCATAAACTCCAGCTCCAGGAAGCAACCAACTATTCTTCATCCAATCCCCTCTCCCAGAGGATCACCAACCACTCTCTTGGGTGGAACAAGCCCTAATGGGACATGCCATCACCTTCAGTCTAATTCTCAATGGTCAGGAGACGATCATGATATTACAAAATTCACACTTTCTAGCACAACTTGTGTCAGAAGGAATGAATATGGCCATGAACAACTACATGAACCATGTTTGGATGAACAATATACTTCATCCACTAGCACCCTCAATGACCCTAAATCATGCCCAAGAAATGAGAAGTCAGTGGAATCTCCCAAGTCATTACAATCCAATCGAATCCCAACAAATCCCAGTGAAACTACCATTCTTTCCTCCGGGGAAAATAACCAACACCAACCCAATATTTGTCCCATGGAAAATCCCTATGGAGTCAGTAGCCAGCCATCCCATGCATGCATCGACTCCACCATCTCCCTCACATCCGCTGAACCAAGCAGCACCTCCACAAAACCCATCCATCATCGCTCAAGTACCAGCACCTCCCAACACACAAGATCCAGAAGACAACTAAATGGAGGAGGAAGAAGAGATAAATCTACTGGGGTCAGGTCCAGTCTTAGAGTTCGCAAGGCTAAACAAGGTAAAGGTATATCTATTCCGGGATCAAAGGGAGAAACGTTATGTTCTGAGCTGTCCATCGACCATGTCAAAATTCACAATGGATGTGAGACCCCCCTCAAGACCCCACTGTAGGAAACCATGCAATGATCCTTGTCCCAACCATAAGAAGGAATCCAATTCCACAGGCCCAGATGGAGAATGGGAAACCAAACAATCTTGCATCCATGTTTAGGCCAACCAATGTGCTCATTTAGAACATACGGGGTGGGAACAATGACAATTTTCGTGTGAACTTCAGGGAAATGCTAGACATCCATCGTCCCTGCTTGAGACTAGTATGGAAAGCCATTTATCTTTTCTCAAAGATTTCAACTTCTCTCAGATGATCGAAATCCCTAGTGATGGTCAATCTGGTGGTATAGTTCTCCCGTGGGATACTAGCTTGGTTAGATTCACGACTTTGTTAGGAACAACAATGAAATCCATGCTTCCGTTGAGGTATTCCCAAATCACACTACTTGGTTATTTTCATCTATTTATGCTAGTACAAATTTTCTACTCATTTTAGCATGTGGAATCATACTGAAAACATTAGTAAATATCACATGGGTCCCTGGTTACTGGGGGGTGACTTTAATGAAGTTTTGAGCTCTACTGAAAAATTTTGTGGTAACCAAATGAACAGAAAACGTAGTAATATGTTTTGGGACATTGTCAATCGATGTAATCTAATTGACCTTGGCTACAAAGGTTGTAAATATACTTGGTCCAATAAAAGAAAGTGGAATAAAGGTCTAATCATGGAACGTTTAGATAGAACCCTTGCTAATGATAAATGGATCACCATTTTCCTTAATGCAATTATAACACATCTTCCTAAAACACACTCAGACCATAACCATCTATTAATCAACCTTAGACCTAAAAACAACAACAAAAAAGATAGGCCCTTTCATCTAGAAACAATTTGGTGTAGACATCCGGACTTCATAAAC
Organism: Nicotiana knightiana; assembly: GCA_005239525.1. Taxonomy (NCBI): domain Eukaryota; kingdom Viridiplantae; phylum Streptophyta; class Magnoliopsida; order Solanales; family Solanaceae; genus Nicotiana; species Nicotiana knightiana. The sequence continues at coordinate 37,136 of ML408369.1, read as the reverse complement.
ATAGTAAAAAGGTCTTGGTTAGATGCAGACCTTCCTAGTGCACCCAGTAAGTTTAAAGACTTAGCCACTGAGTGGAAAAATAATACTTTTGGTGACATCTTCAAAAAGAAAAGAAAATTACTTGCTAGACTTAATGGGATTCAATGTTCTCCAAATTACCAACACGGTAGTTTCCTCCAAAACCTAGAATCAAACCTTCAATCAGAATACAATACCATTCTTCATATGGAAAATGATTTTTGGAAACTAAGGTCTAGACTCACTTGTATGAATGAAGGATATGTCAACACAAAATATTTCCATATTATAGCCACTAATAGAAAACGATAGAATACTATTACTCACTTCATCAAAGATGATGGAAGTAGGGTTTATGACTCAAATCAAATACTGGATCATACTCTTTCTTTTTTCATGAATGCTTTTACCACTGCCGATGTTCCCCCAACACTAAATTTGATTCCACTTTATGAAAGGGAAATAATATCAACCTTAGGAGACTTGATAGCCCTCTCTCTGATATAGAAATATCCAAAGCTATCTTCTACTGCAAACAATACAAAGCCCCTGGATCCAATGGAATTCATCCTTATTTTTATCAAACATACTGGCATGTTTTGGGTAAGTCAGTTATTAAGTTTTGTCACACTACCTTCAACACACAAAATTAACGGAAGGAGCCAATGAAACACTCCTCTTCCTAATTCCCAAACGCAAACAACCTAAGGAATTTTAGACCCATTGGCCTTTGCAATACTTCCTACAAAATTATCACAAAAATAATTATGAACAGATTGAAATACTACATCCCTTACCTCATTAGTCCTATGCAGACTAGCTTCATCAAAAATCGTAGAGCTAGCGACAATGCCATTATTATACAAGAGATTGTTCACAATCTAAATAGGTCTAAGAAAAAGAAATATGACTTAATAATAAAGCTTGATCTTGAACAAGCTTTTGATCGATTGGAATGGTCCTTCATTTACAAAACTCTCAAAGTTTTTCAACTACCTCCTAAACTAACCAATCTAATCATGCACTGCATTACTACTAGCTCAATGTCCATTATAGTGAATGGGACTAAAACTAACACTTTCCACCCTACTATAGGTATTCGTTAGGGTGGCCCAATGTCCCCCTACATCTTCATCCTCTGTGTGGAACTCTTATCAAAGCTCATAAATCAACAAGTAGACTTGCTCAATTGGGATCCAATCAACATCAGCCACAAGGGCCCATCATTTTCCCATGTCCTCTTTGCGGATGACATTACCCTTATGGGAAAAGCTAACAAAAAAACTATCCTCACCATAAAGAAATGTCTGGATTTATTCTCCTTAGAATATGGCCTGGAAATCAACATAGCCAAATCTAAAATAGTTATCCCTAAATATTGTCCAAAGGACCAACAAACTTTTCTCACATCTACTTTTGGCATAAAAACAACTCATGAATTTGTAAAATACCTAGGCTTCCCTATTATTAACCATAAGCCTAAGTCAAAAGACTTCCAATATTTAATTGATAACATCCACTCAAAATTGTCCCATTGGAAGCGCCCCTTCATCAATATGGCTGGTCGCGCTACTTTGATTGCTAGTACTCTTAGTGTCATCCCCACTTATGTCATGCATTTCACAATTCTTCCTCCAAATACTATTCAATCAATCGACAAAATTCAGAGGGACTTCCTATGGGGTTCAACACCCACTACTAGAAAAATCCACCTCTATAAATTGGAATACTATCACTAGGGACAAAAATATTGGTGGTTTAGGCCTCAAAAAATCTAATACCATGAATATAGCGTGCTTAGAAAGCCTTGTTTGGTGTCTTATACAAAACTCTAGCAACCCTTGGTGCCAACTAATTAGTGCAAAATACGCATACACAAAGACCCTTAAGGGTACTTCCTTCATCTGGGAAGCTATCAAAAGGGGTTGGGATACTTGCAATAAAGGACTCCTTTGGCACCCTTCAAGAAATTCAAACCTAAACATTTGGTAGAGCAAGTGGATCTACAACTCCGATCACCTTAGGTATGTCATTTCAGGGCCTCTGACAAAATGTGACGAACACCAAACATTATCTTGCATTATTAGTGATGGGAAATGGAACCTTCAAAATATTTCCTTCAATTTTCCCAATGACATTATTCAAAATATATATGCAACCCCCATCCCCTCAAACGATACTACAAGGGACAGACTTAGTTGGTCGCTAAGTTCCAATGGCATCTTCACTGCCAAATCGTGCTACAAATTACTAGACAAGGAGCTTACCCCTACCAAAAACTTCGATTGGATATGTCAACTAAAATTCCCTAGTAAATTAAAATTCCTTTTATGAAAATGCATGCACAATCGCCTCCCTTGTAGAATTACCTAGCTCACCTAGGGATAAACATAGATGACACATGCATGAGCTGTAGAAATGGCATTGAAAATATTAGACACATTTTCTTAACATGCCCAATAGATTGCAAACTTTGGAATTATTAGGGTATAAATCATAACAACTTCATTAACCCAGATAACTGGTTGGAAGGTTTGAATGATATATTCATCGTCCAAAATAAAAACTTTGTGATGGAGCATTCTCAGGTTCCAATACTTTAGCAGGTTTAGGAGGGATTATAAAAGACTCCAAGGGTGACTGGATCGTAGGTTATCGAAAGGCTACTCGTGCAATATATTCCACACATGCTGAGATCTTGGCCCTCCTTGAAGGAATCAAACTTTTCATTGAATGGGAATTAGATAAACTGGAGATTGAAACAGACTCCACAGACGTCATTAACATTATCTCAAATAATGGAAATATCCTATCTAACTTAGTTCTTGAATGCAGATGGTTGTTGATGAAGTTGAAGCACCCAATACTGAGGCATAACTTCAAGGAGGCCAGTGGAGTAACACATATATTGGCCAAGGAAGCTTCAAAGAATACAAAACCTCCCGAACTCTACTGTCATGCTCGTCCTCCCCTTTTTCTTGATCATGTAATGGAAAAGGACAAACATAGTTTTTGTTATGTTCTTAAGAATCTTCCTATCTACGTTTGTAATAATCTAGCTACTATGGGAAATAATAATGCCCTAGAGACAATCTCTACTATGTCCTATAATATGCCTTTCGTTTAAGTTAATATATATCTATGCTTTATGTTTAAAAAAAAAAAAGAGTATTGTATATACCTCATGTTTCAAATGTTACACTTACCTTCAATTCTTCATATATTATATATCAACAAATGTATAAGTTTGCTTGTTATGTGTTTGTCGCGACCCGATTTACCCTCCGAAAGGTATCGTGACGGCACCTAGTCTCTATGACTAGGTAAGCCTAGAAATTTGCGAAAAACAATAGAATCAATAAAAAATAAAGACAGAAAAGATATCTACTAGATATAACGTAGCTGCTCAGCTTATAAAGTTATTTTACTTCCCAAAACCCGGAATGTCACCAACATCACAAGCTAAACTCTATGGTTCAATATACAAAACTGGAAAGGAAAGTGTAGTCTCATATACGAACTATAACTATGCTAAGATAGGAGGGGGACGCAGAAGCTCTGCGGACGCTGTAGAAATGTCTCAAAGTCTCCCAAAAATCTGCTACTCTACTGACTCCAGAACGGTGCGCTGGTACCTGGATCTGCACATGAGAAAAACATGCGCAGAAGGGCGTGAGTACTCCAAATTCGGTACCCAGTAAGTGCCAAGCCAAACCCCAGTCAAGTAGTGACGAGGTCAGGTTGCGGCTCTACTGAGTTTGCAAAAATAAACAGATATAATTAACAGTTAAGTAAAACAACAATAATTAACGGGAAGTAAAGTGAACCGGAAAGAACGAAGTAATAAATCTCAGTTCAGTACAACATACAAATCAGTAGATAGTCGTACAATGCAATATAGGGGAAAGTATCAAGTTTCGGCCCGCAATCCCGATGTAATNTCATAGCCCGCAGTCCCAATGTAAATATGTAATGCGAGATGTATATCGGATATAGCGTAATTCAAAAGTTTTAGGAAAACAGTTGGCAAATATAGAGGAAGGTACTTAACCCAATTTCAAATAATAGTAACGAGTGGAAAATCAGGTAAAATCGTTGGACTTGATAAAATCTTAACTCTTTACTCAGTTAAACCAATAACAGAATTAATAGGAATTGAAGATGAAGTATTTCATAAAAGGAAACAATGGAATTTGTGAGAATATCCCGTTCACGTACTCGTCACCTCACGTACACGGGGTTTTTATGTCAAGAATCAGTTATAAGTACCTAAGGGAATTTCCTCAACACAGAGTTAGGGAAGCCACTTACCTCGAGTGTGCTAATCAGCCAATAATCACGCTCTTGCCACGAGTATCCAACTCCGGGTGGTTCAAATCTATTCAATTCGATTGCATAATGTTAATATCATTTCAAGAAATCAAAATAACTAATTAATTCGAAGCTAATACGCGAAATTAGGAATTTTGACCAAAACGCCCTCGGGTCCACGTCTCGGAATCGGGTAAAAGTTATATTTTCCGGACACCCATTCACTCACGAACTCACTCGACATGAATAATCGAAATCCGATGTCAAAATCCCCTAAATTCTCAGAATTTTGGTTGGGAAAAATTTCATCAAGTTCCTATGGTTTTCCCCCCATTTTTGTTAATTAAACTAAAGAAAACAACGGGGATTAATGGTGTAACAACGAATTATGATTAGAAAACGTTACCTACGATCCTTCTTTTCAAAACCCACTGAAAATCGCCAATTCCCGAGCTCTCAAATGATTTTAGACTTATGAAATTCGAACCCTCGGATTTTTGGAATATACATAGAGGGATCTCGCACCTGCGGTCCCGATCACCTCACTTGCGGTACAGCACCTGCGGAAAAAGCATCGTAGGTGCGGAATTCACTTAAGTCCACTAGGGACGCACCTGCGGTTCCGCACCTGCAGAACCCAGGTAGCACCTGCGACCACTGGTCAACCCCCTCACCATCACACCTGCGACCAGCCCTATCGCGCATGCGTGTCCGCACCTGCGGGAAAATATTCGCAGGTGCGATACACCAGAAGAAATCCTGGTTCAGCAATTTGTTAAGTTCCAAATTCTGCCGTTAAGCATCCGAAACAACCCCGAGGCCCCTGGGACCTCAACCTAAACCACCAACCGACCCTAATACCTTATTCGAACTAGCTCGAGCCTTAAAAACATGTCTTATAACATCAAAAACATCGATTATGCATAGATTCAAGCCTAGGAACTTAGGAAAATTCTAGAATTCACATCCGACGCCGAAACACGTCTAAACTCATCCAAATGACCTCAAATTTTTTACACAGGTCATAAACGACATTACGGACCTGCTGTCGCTTCCGGAAATCCTTTCCGAGTCCGATATCAAAATCTCACCTATCGGCCGAATTCGCCGAATTTCTAACTTTCACCAATTCAATCCTAAATCCACAACCGACCTCGAAAACCCATTCCGAGTATGCTTCTAACCCCGAAATCACCCAACGGAGCTAACGGAGTCGACGGAATCCTATTCCGGATCCGTCTTCACACAGCTCTAGCTACAGCCTGATTTCTAAAGCTAAGATCCACATCTATGGACTATGTGTCCAAAATCACCCCGGATTCCCTCACTCAACGCACCGACAGGTTCCAGTAACGTAAATAGACATGGGATAAACAGTAAATAGGGGATTGGGGCGTAAATTCTTAAAACGACCGACCGGGTCATTATAGTGTTCTTCGACATTGAATATATACATTCAGAGTGAGTAGTGGGAGAAGCTCCAACCTCTCTCTAAAAAACTCGAATCCAAAGCCTATGAAACATTCAAATAACTCCATCCTAATCCCTCCAAAGACTCCTGATATTGACTCCATACAACCTAGCTTTAATACTACTCCAACCACACCAAGTTTCAAAGATAAACTACTCGATGGAATTCTAGATGGCCAAATTAGCATGATCATCGACACAAATTTCCCTGATGATAGGGGTGACTCCATATCTCATTCAAATGGTGAACAATTAATTAACTTATCTTCGGATAACCTCCAAAGAATATACTTCCCCTGGAGATTCTCAACAATCATAAAGCTTCAAGAAATGAGGATCCAACACTAACTTCTTAAAAGGAAAATTCAAGACTTGTGGAAATTAAAAGAAAATTTGCCACTGGTCGATTTAGGGTCCGATTATTATATTACAAAATTTAGCAATGAAGATAACATGCTCAAAGTTCTTCATAATGGCCGATGGTTTTTTTTTGGTCACTTTATTTTTGTCCAAAAATGGGTCCCCAATTTTATTGCTTCAAAGGCAAAAATAACACAAGCTGTTGTTTGGATACGTTTATCATAAATGCCAACATAGTTTTATGATGGATTAGTGCTTAAAAAAGTGGGAAAAAAATTTGGCAAGTTATTGAAAGTTGATGCATGCACATCCTCAACCCTCAGAGGTCGTTATGCAAGACTTTGCATTGAAGTGCCGTTAGAAGTGCCAGTCACTCCCTATATTTTCATTGGTCAACACAAACAAGAAATACATTATGAAGGGATAACTTTCTCTGCAAATATTACGGCAGACTATGGCACCCAATGGCCACATGCAATTACACAAAGCCAAAGAGTAAGTCTGTCAATCCAGAAGAAGTTCATCCTGCCAGCCAATCCAAGGTCATGGAAACATCTCAAAGCAGTATGCAAATTGGATCACAACTGCCCAAGGAAGATATCTGGCACATGGTAGAATTCATTAAGGAAAAAAAAACCAACCAAAAGCAAAAATGTGACACACTCCACTACTGGTAAGACGCATGACCCAATCAGGGTTACCACAGGTATTTCTAAAACCCCTCCATTTAAGGACAATTTAGTTGTTAATACAAATAACACTAATTCTTCTCCCACTAAAGACTTAGAAAAAATCAACCCTACTAAATCTTACATTGCTATTAAAAATAAATTTGTTTCTTTGGAATCTCCGCCCAAACTCCCTATGCTGGACAAAAATTGCATAGAGAATAACGACTCTTCTTGCATGGGTGTTGACGTGGCACTGTCCCATCCAATGGAAAATCAATTTGGCAACCTCTAACACTAGCCAATTAAACTACATGCAAGCTAATGATATCAAACATAATACTAATTTAAACCTAAATGAGCCTACTAAAAAATGTATCCCCCACTCAAATATCAACATGATAATGGTGACCAATCCCACAATAAGAACAATTTATCTATCTGTATGGATAGTAATATTCCGCCCCAAATGAAAAAACACGTGGACACCCAAGATAACAACAACTCCCAAATGGCCAATGAAGCCAACCACGCTTTGCATACAAAATCTTTCCCAAATTTTTTTAATACCATTCCGCCAAGGAAAGATCTATCTGTACACAATCATTGAAAGCCACCCTAGTCATCAAGATCCGACCCCGGACGTCTCTCTACACTGTCTAAATATAAACTCCATATCCTCACTTAACCATGCACAGGATCCCCATCTCCTAGAGAAGACAATATCTTATAGTGCAAATTTTGAACCACCAACGTGCCCTAAACATATCGAACCCACCATTACCACAAAACTCACTGACGGGGAACCAATTCTTCATCATCCAACCCCCACTTCCACAAGATTACCAACCCCTCTCATGGGTGGAACAAGACCTCATGGGTCATCCAATGACATTCAGCATGGTACTGAATGGACAAGAAATAATCATTATTCTCCAAAACTTCCACTTCCTAGCCCAACTAGTATCGGAAGGCATGCACATGGCGATGAACAATTATCTCAACCATGTGTGGATGAACAACATCCTACACCCTCTAGCCCCATCAGAACTTGAGTCAATACCAAACAATGAGACACCAATAGAGTCTACCACAACATTTCAACCCAATCAAGTCTCAACAAGTACCAGCCGAAATTCCCTTTTTCCCACCAGGGGAGATAACCAATATGAACCCAATATTCATTCCTTGGTCAGTCCCAAACGACACTGTAGCATCCCAAACCAACCTCATCATGTAACCAACCCCCCATGCAAATCCAACACAACCACAAAATCCCCCCCACCACAGAATCCTCAAGCCATTCGTCAAGCACAACCCCCTCCCAATGCACAAGAAACCAGAAAAAAAAACAAATGGAGGAGGAAGAGGAAATAAATCTGCTGGGGTCAGGACCAGTCCTAGAATTTTCAAGACTCAACAAAGTAAAAGTGTATCTATTCAGGGACTAACGAGAGAAGATGTATGTTCTCAATTGTCCACCTGCACTCTACAAATACTCAATGGATGTGAGGTCTCCTCAGGACCCAACGGTGGGAAATCATGCAATGATCTTAGTCCCATCGCTAAGAAAAAAATCTCGTGCTTCAAGCACAGAGGGAGAATGAGCCATCAAACAACCATGCAACAATGTTTAGGCCTACAAATATTATTATTTGGAGCATTCGTGGGGGTAACTATGAAAATTTCAGGGTTAACTTTCGTGAAATGTTAGATGCCCATAGGCCATGCATGGTTACACTCTTAGAAACAAGAATGGATAGCCATACCTCCTTAAAGATTTTGATTTTTCACAAATGATCGAGGTTCCAAGTGATGGCCAATCTGGTGGTATAGTGCTCCTCTGGGATGCGAATGTCGTCACAGTTCATGACTTTGTTAGAAACAATCAAGAAATTCATGCCACAATTGAGGTACTCCCTTCTAAAACTACTTTGATTTTTTCTTCAATTTATGCTAGCACTAAACAGAATAAATGGCATGAGATGTGGAACAACATAAAAAATATTAATGCTAGTTACAAGGGTCCTTGGTTGCTAGGTGGATTTTAATGACATCCTTACTTCAAATGACAAGTTTGGTGGTAACCCCATCAATCGTAGACATAACAATTCATTATTGAGAAATATTAATCGTTGTAATCTATTAGATCTAGGCTACAAGGGGTGTAAATACACTTGGTCGAACCATAGAAAAAAATTAAAGGGCTTAATTATGGAACGACTGGACAGAATTTTTGTTAACAAAGACTGGCTTTCTTTATACCCTAAGGATGTTGCGATACATTTTCCTAAAACCCATTTGAATCACAATCCTTTCCCAATTAACCTCATACCTAGGAATATAAACCATAATAACAAACTATTCAAGTTAGAAACTATTTGGTGTAGACACCCGGACTTTATTAATGTAGTCAAACATTGTTGGCTCGACAATGACCTTGTTGATGCACAAAATATTTTTAGAAATAAGTTTATCAGTTGGAAGAACACAACGTTTGTGGATATATTTAAAATAGAAAAAAGAAAAGAATTTTAGCTAGATTAAGTGGGATCAATCTTCTCCTAGATATCAAAACAACCACTTCTCACACGATCTTGAATCTAACCTTCAACTTGAATATAATAATATTCTTCATATGGAACATGATTTCTAGAAATTAAGATCCAGAATTAATTGGATCAATGAAGGTGATGCCAACACCAATTATTACCACATTTTGGCATCCAATCGTAAACGTCGTAATGCAATCATGTATTTCATCAAAGAAAATGGTGACTGGATATCGGATCCTAAAGATATTCTTGACCACACCCTTTCCTTCTTCATGGATGCATTTAGGACAGTAGAAACTTTTACACCTAATATCAAATCAATATTAGATCCCTCGAGTGCTAAAAAGGTTGACCTAAGTAGCCTAGATAACCCCCTCACCAACATGGAAATCACAAAGGTAATTTTTTCTTTTAAACCTTTCAAAGCCCCAGGCCCGGATGGAATACACCCATTTTTTTACAAGAAATATTCGCATATAATTGGGAATTCCATTACTAGCTATTATTACAAAGTATTCAGTACTCTATCCCTACCTAATGGTATCAATGATACCTTCATCTGCCTCATTCCAAAATTCGCAAATACCAATAATCTCAAAAACTTTAGACCTATTGGTCTTTGAAATACCTCTTATAAAATCATCACTAAAATAATTGCTAATAGGACAAAGCCCTTCCTGCCCTACCTTATTGTCGCGCCCCCTCTTTCCTCGCGGAGATCGGGTTTATGATATTCGGTTGAGACAACTCTTTCCTTTTGGGAAAGGGGTTTGTGTTTTTGAGAGTCGCCACCTAACAATTTCTAAAGGTGCGTTAGGACACCAAAGGGGTTCATTTATAACTAAGTTGTTAACCATAGATAGGGTAAGGGCTTGAAATTATCATAAGGGGAAGGTGTTAGGCACCCCTCAAGATCCACAAGTGTGGTTCCCGACCCAACAACTTTTGTGAATTTGAGCAACTAGCAAATAGGAAATTAATGTTTAAGCAAGTAAAGAGTTTTGAAAGGCTCATAGTATAAGCACACATGTGTTACAAAAAGTTTTGAAAATACTTAACATTTGAGCAAGGTTTTTGAAAGAGTTATGATCTAAACATGCATATAAAGGATAGAGGGAGTCCTAGGTTGTTTTTCATATGGATCACATCAATGCAATACCCGGTAATCACTCCTCAGAGAGGGGCTACACGTGGTATTAGCGCACCAGTCATCATATACATATTCTACCCTTTCCCACCCCGTGAGGGTAATTAAAGCGCGTGTTGGTCTCGACCTCTATTGCATGCTGTTACCCGTCCCTTCCTATCAGTCCCAGAGGAATTTAGGACTTCTATCCTATAAGGGAGTTTCTAGGCAGACCCTCAGGTTTTAAAGGTAAAAATTACTAAGGCGACACATAATAAAACATATAGGACTTCAATTAAGGGGAGCATGGAAAGAAAATAAAAGGCTCAAGTATACCTCCACACATAGTACACATAAACAACATGACTCATACACAGTTAAGGTCCAGATTCAGGTTCAGATCCTAAGCATAGTATCTAAGTGATAACACAAGACATATTTATTGCATAACTCAGAGGGGAAGTCTTAATCAGGATTGCCTAGGCATGTAGCACTAATCACAAAGGAGAGTTCTAGTTTTATTTCTTTATGGATGATTACTAAGACTTGCCTAGGCGTGTAGCAGTTATTCAGAATTGATGACAATTTCAGGTCGTTATACCTAATAACATGCAGTTCTAGGTGTTACAAGCATTCAGAGACTAATTACTAGTTTGTTAGAACAGGAGGACCGTTTTATATATCTATATTTGGACTAAGTGTAGTTAAATAAGTACGATCCTATAACATGATGTATAATGCATAATGATGCATATGCAGTTGCTAAAACATGATGTCTAAATGCACATAGAATCACATGATTATGCACAGTTTCAGGAATAACACAGGTGACAGATTTTAATCGTTGTTTACTTAGAACAGGATCTCTACGTGTATAACATGATTGCATATTTGTTAACACATTTCTTCTAAGGCATGATCTAGACTACATTTTTTTTAGAATGCATGGACAGAATCAAATGGTAACAGTTTTTGTTGTTATTGCTGATCCTATGAACATGATTTCTAAGTGAAGGCAAGGAGTGATAACAAGCTAAAAGAAAAGCAGATGTATGAACCTAAGTGACATGGTATCTAAATGTATGGTATACTTGATTCCTAGACATGGTTACTAGTGCGCATATAAAAAATAAACCTAGAAAAACATGATATCTACCCATACTTACACTATAGCATGCATATCCCCACCCATTTCCGTTATCCAACCCCATAATCATTTTTAAAAATTATTACAAACCTCTGAATATGAATTACTTAATTAAAAGGAAAAGAAGAAGTTAACTATAGGGAGGCTTCCATAGTAGGCCCAAGTTTCCAGATCCTCAAATGCCATTGGTTCACAACCCGTCACATGATCCAGGTGTGTCAAAGTTCCCTAAGGATCTCAAGGAATCCCGGGCAGTTCTCACACCCAGATTTCATAGACAAGATGGAGTAAGTGCAGTGTGGAAAGACCAGCTCTTGTGTGTCAAATTTCAAAGGGAGCTCAAGGGTCCCAAGGCAATGCTCACACAAGAGGGGCAGAACCTAATGTCTAAGAGTACAGTGGAAGTGCTCATAGTTAGAAAACTTTGGATAAGAAAACAGTTTTGGAAAAAAGACTTAATTGAAATGTAACAAAATTTTAACTGGTGAAAACAATTTGAAAGAACATGAACACCAAACTCAGAACCAGGGCAAAGTCAGCATCACACTAAGGACCCAGAATGATCCAACAACCACAACAGGGGAAAGGGCGTTTGAGGGATACATAGGTACAGAGTACTGAACATGTAATAGGTAAGAGCATGCATAAAAAATCATAGATCCTAAGGGTTAAGAGGATAGCAGGGTATATGATGAAACTAACATGGTAGTACCAACCAATTTAAGACAGTAGAAGATGTTCTAATCTAATGTATCAAACATAAGCATGGAGATTCACCTAAAGACATATTTGGAGTATACATAGACATGCTAGATGGAATCCAAGATCCTAGTTACATGTTGAACAACAGAATGGTAAGTAAAAGAAAATTAGAAACACAATGAACTGCAGCAGTAATAGAAACATGTAGGTTTGAGAACTGAAATATGAATTAGAAGATACAAGTGAAATGAAGAAAACAGTAACACAAAGCAGAAGATAGGAGATGCAGAGTAGTTAGCCTTGGCTTGCAGCCGGCTAACTTAGAGTAGTAGCAAATAGAAGAGAGAATAGAGAGAGTAGCATGTTTTAGTTGTGAGAGAGAGAGAGAGAGAGAGAGAGAGTTGAACAGTGTTGTTCGTGTCTTGTGCTAATGAGAGAGTAGAGTATATATAGTTTTGAAAATAGGCAGAAAATAAGGTAAAATAAAGTTTTAGCATAATTATGAAAGTAATCACAATTAGAATCCAATAAATACAAGTACTCCCTTTAATCAAGGAGTCACAACTCAAACAGATAGCAACAGGGATAATCAATGAAAGAAAATCAGTAGAGAAAGATTGATTTTACCATATAAGGGGTGCTAAAAGTATAGAGCATAAGATTGAGTCTAAGTACAAAATATACCAATTAAGGAAAGTATATAAGAATTAATTTGACAGCAGGTTTATTCACAAAAATAAGGCAGGACAAGTTTAATTATGGAAATTAGTAAGAGAGTCCTCGAATGAGGTTCTAATAACAGGGAATCATTATCAATTAAGGAAAATATCACGCAGTAAGGAAATATTCGAAATCAGGCAGTCAACATTATGCAAAATCAGTGAAGTATCAATCATAGAGATTCAGGGATTCACAAATAGAAAACGATATTGATTTAGGAGGAATTGGCACAAGCTTATGAGAACAGATAGAATAAACTCACAAATAGACAAAAATCAGAAACCCTAACAAGCAAACATAGGGTAAAATCACATGAATCCGGGATTCACATAGAGCATGGTCTTAAATTAACATAATAAATGTAATACATGCAGGAGAAGTGAAGATTCAGCAACATTGATGAACAACAATCGAGTGAATCACATAATAGGCAGGAATAATTGTAATCAGAAACCCTAACAAGCAAACATAGGGTAAAAATTACAAAATCACAGTATTCATGAGAAAACTGTACACATAATAGAACATATCATCAGAAACAACTCAGAATCCTATGATTAGAAGTAAGGAAATTAGGGTTTTCAACATAATACGTCGAATAGAGGAGAAAGCTTAAACAAACGTCTTAATCATAGAGATTCACAGATTAAGACAAAAAATCACAAGAAAGAAGCATTTTTGAAAATGTGTTTAAGAAGCCTAGTTCGAAGATGAAGAGTCGTTTTGAGAAAATCGGAAAACCTTTAAGGGAAAATAGCAAGATAACTCTGGATATACTCAGATCTATCACAGATATAAGAAAACTGAGAGTTTAGTAGTTCGGGTTTCAAAGAGAACCCAAAGAGAAGGAGAAGTAACTCAAAATCACCAGTGTTAACCAGAAAGCGGTAAAAATCTTACTCGGACGGCCATGGATGGCCGAAAAATGGCATGAGAAACCATGGGAGGTGAGTGAACCGCCTCTGGTTCACTTTAAGGCCTCAAAACGATGACACATGTTCAAGGGGGAGCCATAAGGCTGGTAGGTGGCGAGACCACCATGGATTCCGGTAGGGAGACGGCCAGAGAAGGGAGGAAATGGGTCCAGCAGGTGGAGCGTTTTAGAGAGAGAGATAAGCGAGTTGAGAGAGACGACTGAGTGAATGAAAGAGGGGAAATGGGGTAGTCTTAGGGTTTAATCAACGGTTCAGATTGAGTGAGGGATTGGGTCGGGTGGTATGGTGCATTGGGCTTGGGTCTGTGGGTTATTAAATTGGGTTAGGGGTCCGGTTTGATTTAGGGTAGAATTTAAATAGAGAGTGGGTAACTATTAAATACCCAATTAAAATTAACTAAAATAATTTATAAAATAACTGATAATTGTACAAAATGAAATTGATGCTTAGTAAATTAAATTACAATGATTATAAGTATTAAAAATACAAACGACTAATTATTGGATAAAAATAGTATAAAACATATGATTAGGCTATAATTGCAAAGTTATTTCAATTATAGCAAAAGAGTGCCAATTTGGATAATTGTAAAATAACTTGGTCTTAGTAGGACCCTAAATAATAAATTAAATCAAGAAATTCTTTTGAAATCATTGTAATACAATTCTGTAATTAATTATTAGAAATAAAATACTGGATAAATTCAAATAAATTAATAAAAATATGGGAAAATTATAGAAAAATACCAATTGATATGAAAGCATGTTTTTGAAGGTATATATGTAATTTTAAAAACGTTTGAGGAAAAATTAGGTATCAACAACTGCCCCTCTTTACCCGGGAAGGATGAAAGAGTTGTCGAGTAAAGACATGATGGCCAATTTTGACCGAACGAGGCAGTTTGAAAAGATATAGGCCGTACCCTGGTTTTCTGAGTTGCTTACATATCCCTGGTTTTATGGGAATCAGGACGTATTTAGTTCAGGAGTCATCAACAAAGTATACATATGAAGTTTTAAAAGAACGGATGCAAAGTATAGGGTTAGGTGCAGAAACGACTTACGTGGTTGTTAGGAGAACTGGAGCGGGACCGCTCCTACCGAGATGGAAATTTGCTCGCCGGATTACCTGAAAATAAATAATTCAAGCATATATTGTGCGTAATTTAAACATGATGAAAATTCCCGTCGGACCATGATTGATGTCTTCGGATGGTTAAGGATAACGTCCTCAGACCATGACATATTTATTGCATAACTCAGAGACGAAGTTTTAATCAGGCTTGCCTACTGGTTTTAAACATGCTGACAGTTGAACACTAATCACAAAGGATAGTTATGGTTTTATTTCTTTATAGATGATTACCTAAGACTTGCCTAGGCGTGTAGCAGTTATTCATAATTGATGACAATTCAGGTCGTTATACCTAATAACATACAGTTCTAGGTGTTACAAGCATTCAGGGGCTAGTTACCAATTTGTTAGAAAATGAGGACTGTTTTATATATCTATATTTTGACTAAGTGTAGTTAAATCAGTACGATCCTACAACATGACGTCTAATGCAGAATGATGCATATGCAGTTGCTAAAATAGGATTTCTAAATGCACATAGAATCCCTGCATTATGCACAGTTTCGGGAATAACAAAGGTGACAGATTTTAATCGTTGTTTACCTAGAACATGATCTCTACGTGTATAGCATGATTGCATTTTTGTTAGCACATTTGTTCTAAGGCATGATCTAGACTACATTTTTTTTCAGAATTCATGGACAGAATTAAATGGTAACAACTTTTGTTGTTATTACTGATCCTATGAACAAGATTTCTAAGTGAAGGAAATGAGTGATGACATGCTGAAAGAAAAGCAGATGTATGAACCTAGGTGACATGGTATCTAAATGCATGGCATACTTGATTCCTAGACATGGTTACTAGTGCACATATAAAAAAATAAACCTAGAAAAATATGATATCTACCCATACTTACACTATAGCATGCATATCCCCACTCATTTCCGTTATCCAACCCCATAATCATTTTTAAAAATTATTACAAACCTCTGAATATCAATTACTTAATTAAAAGGAAAATAAGAAGTTAACTATAGGGAGGCTTCTATAGTAGGCCCAAGTTTCTAGATGCTCAAATGCCATTGGTTCATAACCCTTCATATGATCCAGGTGTGTCAAAGTTCCCTAAGGATCTCAAGGGATCCCGGGCAGTGCTCACACCCAGATTTCATAGCCAAGATGGAGTAAATGCATTGTGGAAAGGCCAGCTCTTGTGTGTAAAATTTCAGAGGGAGCTCAAGGGACCCAAGGCAATACTCACACAAGAAGGGAAGAACCTAATGTCTAAGAGTAGAGTGGAAATGCTCATAGTTTGAAAACTTTGGATAAGAAAACAGTTTTGGAAAAAAAGACCTAATGGAAATATAACAAAAGTTTAACTGGTGAAAACAATTTGAAAGAACATGAACACCAAACTCAGAAGCAAAGCAAATTCAGCATCACACAAAGGAGCCAGAATGATACAACAACCACAACAGGGAAATGGGGTTTGAGGGACACATAGGTGCAGAGTAATGAACATGTAACAGGTAGGAGCATGCATAAACAATCAGAGATCCTAAGGGTTCAGAGGATCAGCAGGGTATAGGATGAAACTAACATGGCAGTACCAACCAGTTTAAGACAGTAGACGATGTTCTAATCTAATGTATCAAACATAAGCATAGAGATTCACATAAAGACAGATTTGGAGTACACAAAGACATGCTAGATGGAATCCAAGATCCTAGTTACATGTTGAACATCATAATAGTAAGTAAAAGCAAATTAGAAACACAATGAACTGATGCAATAATAGAAACATGTTGGTTTGAGAACTGAAAAATGAATTAGAACATACCAGTGAAATGAAGAAAGCAGTAACACAAAGCAGAATATAGGAGATGCACAGTAGTTAGCCTTGGCTTGCAGCCGACTAACTTAGAGTAGTAGCAAATATAAGAGAGAATAAAGAGAGTAGCAAGTTTTAGTTGTGTGAGAGAGAGAGCGTTGAACAGTGTTGTTCGTGTCTTGTGCTAATGAGAGAGTAGAGTATATATAGTTTTGAAAATAGGCAAAAAATAAAGTAGCAAATAAAGTTTTAGAATAACTATGGAAGAAATCACAATTAGAATCAAATTAATACAAGTACTCCCTTTAATCAAGGAGTCACAGATCATGTGAATACCAACAGGGATAATTAAGGAAAGAAAATCAGTTTAGAAAGACTTATTTTACCATATACGGGGTATTAAAAGTATAGAGCGTATGATTGAGTCTAAGTACAGAATATACCAATTAAGCAAAGTTTATAAGAATTTATTTGACAGTAGGTTTATTCAGAAAAAATAAGGCAGAACAAGCTTAATTATGGAAATTAGTAAGAGAGTCCTCGAATGAGGTTCTAATCACAGGGAATAATTATCAATTAAGGAAAATATCACACAGTAAGGAAATACTCGAAATCAGGCAGTCAACATTATGCAAAATCAGTGAAGTATCAATCATAGAGATTCGGGGATTCACAAATAGAAAACGATACTGATTTAGGAGGAATTGGCACAAGATTATGAGAACAGACAGAATAAACTCACAAATAGACGAAAATCATAAACCTTAACAAGCAAACATAGGTCAAAATCACATGAATCCGGGATTCACATAGAGCATGGTCTTATATTAACAGAATAAATGTAATACATGCAGGAGAAGTGAAGATTCAACAACATTGATGAACAACAATCGAGCGAATCACATAATAGGCAGGAATAATTGCAATCAGAAACCCTAACAAGAAAACATAGGGTAATACTTACATAATCACAGTATTCATGAGAAAACAGTACACATAATAGGACATATCATCAGAAACAACTCAGAATCCTAGGATTAGAACTAAGGAAATTAGGGTTTTCAACAGAATAATTCGAATAGAGGAGAAAGCTTAAACAAACGTTTTAATCATAGAGACTCACAGATTAATACAAAAAATCAGAAGATAGAAGCGTTTTTGAAAAGGTGTTTAAAAATCCTAGTTCGAAGATAAGAGTCGTTTTGAGAAAATCGGAAACCTTTAAGGGAAATAGAAATATAACTCTGGATATACCCAGATCTATCAAATATCTAAGAAAATCGAGAGTTTAGTAGTTAGGGTTTCAAAGAGAACCTAGAGAGAAAGAGAAGTAACTCAAAATCATTGGTGTTAACCGGAAAGCGGTAAAAATCTTACTCGGACGGCCATGGATGGCTGGAAAATAGCATGGGAAACCAGGAGGTGAGTGAACCGCCTCTGGTTTACTTTAAGGCCTCAAAACGATGACAAGCGTTCAAGGGGGAGCCATAAGGCTGGTAGGTGGCGAGACCACCATGGATTCCGGCAGGGAGACGGCTAGAGAAGAGAGTAAATGGGCCCAGCAGGTGGAGCATTTTAGAGAGAGAGATGAGCGAATTGAGAGAGAAGACTGAGTGAATGAAAGAGGGTAAATTGGGTATTCTTAGGGGTTAATTATGGTAAGGGGGATCTGGACCGTTGTTTGAAATTAATCAACGGTTCAGATTGAGTGAGGGATTGGGCCGGGTGGTATGGTGCATTGGGCTTGGGTCTGTGGGTTATTAAATTGGGTTAGGGGTCCGTTTTGATTTAGGGTAGAATTTAAATAGAGAGTGACTAACTATTAAATACCCAATTAAAATTAACTAAAATAATTTATAAAATAGCTAATAATTGTAAAAAATGAAATTTATGCTTAGTAAATTAAATTACAATGATTAATAAGTATTAAAAAATTCAAATGAATAATTATTGGATAAAAATAGTATAAAAATTTTCACCTTGTACTCAACATCCGCGAACTGCATTCAAAGACCATTTGAATGGCAGAAGCCAAAACTCTGAAACATATATCAACAATTTGATTCTTTGAAACATTTCTGAGAAATGAAAGATTGGTTAGAGAAAAAAAAAGTACCTTGAGAAATATGGGGAGGGGTTAAATGATTAGGCTATAATTGCAAAGTTATTGCAATTATAGCCAAAGAGTGCCAATTTGGCTAATTGTGAAATAACTTGGTCTTAGTAGGACCCTAAGTAATAAATTAAATAAAGAAATACTTTTGAAATCATTTGTAATGCAATTTTATAATTAATTATTAGAAATAAAATACTGGATAAATTAAAATAAATTAATAAAAATATGGGAAAATTATAGAAAAATACCAATTGCTATGAAAGCATGTTTTGAATGTATATATGCAATTTTAAAAACGTTTGAGGAAAAATTGGGTATCAACAATTATCACTCCTATGCAATCCAGCTTCATTAAAAATAGAAGAACTAGCGAAAATGCCATCATTATTCAAGAAATAATAAACAACCTTAAAAGATCAAAAAAATTAAACTTTGGTATGATTAGTAAGCTAGATTTAGAAAAAGCTTTTGATAGGCTAGAATGGTCCTTTGTATACGTAACCCTCCAATACTTCAAGTTTCCCCCAAAATTATCTCGTCTAATTATGCACTGCATAACAACTAGCTCAATGAGGATCTTAGTAAATAGGGCAAGAACAAACTTCTTTCAACATAGTCGGTGTATTCGTCAAGGAGACCCTCTTTCCCCTTATACATTCATGCTATGCATTGAACTCTTATCTAGTTTAATCAATCACCAAGTGGATATTCTAAATTGGGATCCTATTTGCATTAGCCATAGGGGACCATCCCTCTCCTTGTCACAATTCACGAACTACTAAAGAATACTACAAGTATTGATCTGAAAGAAAATATGTATCTGTTTCAAACTACATAAAGCAGTAAATGAATAAATGGGAGAAGACTCCAGAAATATGCGGACACCAGCAGATCTACCTCGTGTCTCCGTGAGAATAGTATCAGCTACTACTCCCCCTAGCTCTGGCTTGTACCTGCATCTGCACAAGAAGTGCAAAGTGCAGTATCAGTACAACCGACCCCATGTACTGGTAAGTGCCGAGCCTAACCTCGATGAAGTAGTGACGAGGCTATGGTGGGACATTTATAACATAACTAGGATACAATATATAATAAAGCAAGAAGGGAATAATACCGAATTAAACAGTAACTTTCAACAATTAATAAAACAACTCATTTAACTTTTTCCAGATCTAAGCTATAACCAATCCTCAAAATAATTTCCAAGTTTCAATTTAAAATAACTGTAAGTACAGAATATGAAATGACAACAATAAAACAGTAAGTATTCCAGTCTTTATGTTTAAAATCATCAAAACATGAATATCCTCCCTTATTGCTCCTTGTTGCGGCGCGCAACCCTGTCACGACCCAAATTTCCCTCTGTTGGATATCGTGATGGAACCTAGTCTTAGGGACTAGGTAAACCTAATATTTCCACTGAACAACAACAATAATAAAGGAATTTTAACAGTTTCAAAACAGAAATCTTGACAGAGTTTACAATTTTCAAAAATCCGGTAAATACAAGTCATAAGCTCTACGACACCTTTCAACCGAATCTAAATACAACTGTCTATAAATAATAAGTACAGTTGACATAAACAAGAAGGTGACTCCGAAGCCTGCGAACGCAGCAGCAGGTTTACCTTGAGTCTCCTCATCAACGATCCACGCAGCTAACAATAACAATAACCTGGATCTGCCCACAAAAATGCACAGAAGTGTAGTATGAGCACACCACGGCAGTGCCCAGTAAGTATCACGACTAACCTTGGTGAAGTAGTGATGAGAACTAGTCAAGACACCACTGGCCTAATAAGTAAAAAGACATAACTGTACCAATGACTTAAATATAATATCTATCTAAAGATTTTTTGATATAAATAACAGTACGATCGAAGAATACGGAAGAAAATTCAATAATTACGATCAACGGACAGCATAATAGAAATACGCAAAGAGAATGGAAAGAATGCAAGCCAAATGTCGGGAGCCACAACCCAATTAAACACTAGCAACTCAACACTGCATTAATTCATTCACGTCAGGACTTATCCAATAAACTCAATAAAACTGGTCAAACCATCGAGTGAAAACCTTTAAATCGTAAGTTTATTTTGAAAGCTTTAAAGATAAAA
Source organism: Nicotiana knightiana (assembly GCA_005239525.1). Lineage (NCBI taxonomy): Eukaryota > Viridiplantae > Streptophyta > Magnoliopsida > Solanales > Solanaceae > Nicotiana > Nicotiana knightiana. The sequence continues at coordinate 15,980 of ML408369.1, read as the reverse complement.
TCATTTCGGAATAGAGAAATTTCTTCTTTGAAACATACTTTCTCTGAATGTATATTTATATATTTTTATAAAGAGAGATCTTTAAAACATAGTCCCTTGAAAATACGTGGCGTTCAAATATACTTTCCCAAATACTGCTCTTTCAAATATCATTTTTTTCTGCAAGACAAATACTTTTCAAATATACTTTCGAAATAGAAGTCCTTCAGACATAATTTTTCTTGGAGATAATTGCTTTTCAGCTACACTTTTCAATATGTATATATATATATATATATATTTCTCCTCAATGATAAAACCACCGAAACTCAGTCCACAACTTAGAATTTATCATGCAATGCAGTACAGAGGGAAAGCTCCCGGAATCTCATCCGTAGTCCCAATTTAACTATGCGATGCAGTACAGGGGGAAAGCTCCCGGATCTCTGTCCGTAGTCCCAATTTAAATATGCATTGAGGTTTAAATATGCATTGCAGTACAGGGGGAAAGATCCTGGATCTCCGTCCGTAGTCCCAATTTAAATATGCAATGCAGTATAGGGGGAAAGCTCCCGGATCTCGTTCCGTAGTCCCAATTTAAATAAATCCAGCTACTGAGGGAAACAATCAGAATGCGACAGAAACAACATATATTGCCACTACCGGTGCAGAAGCAAACAAAACTGAATACAAAGTGCGATGAGCAAATCAATACAAAGACTTAAATAACATAAATGGTAAAAACTCATAAGAAGTATCCACTGAAAGGAATGCCAACCACAAAGACAAAGAAGCATAACGAGGGGAAAATAAGGCAAATTTAGAAATGATTATATATAATCAAGTTTGCAACCAAGAAACCAAATCATCCAGGCAAGGGAATCAACTATAACCAATCTCAGTTAGACAATTAGCTTCACCAAATAAACTTAGTTTGAACAAATGCTCAGTAAATAGGCAGCATCAAAGAAATACCATAAACATGGGCGGTCATCAATTAACCTAAGTAGTACTTAAGGATAAAATCATTTAAATCAAAATGTACAACTCACGGGCATGCTTGACCAACGTATAGATATTCCAATTACTTTTTAGACATTTATAGGACGAGATTATACTAGTTTTTGTCACATAGGCAGCGTATGAAGAAAGATATAGTATAACGGTAGGAAAAAAAAGTCTTCATTTAAGTCAATCAAGATCATATACGAAACAAGGAATGCTAGGCAAGTACTTCTAATTTGAGCAGGTAGAGATCAAACTAGAAATCAGGAAATTCAGATATAACAATTTCAATTCATACACGGGGAACATAAGGACTTAAAATCCCTAAAGGGCAAGCTATTTGCAAATAAGTCCGAGTACGCAATCGTCACCTCGCCTACACGGACTACAATAAACATAGAAGATTCAATCCTAAAGGGTTCTTCCCCCACACAAGGTTAGGCAAGATGCTTACCTCAAAGACGACAACCCGGTACTCAAAAATAGACTTCTCAGGTGGGACGGCCTCCGGACGGCTCAAAATGAATAAAACAACTTCAAAATACATATAAAACGTATAAGGAACTATTCCGAATAATAAAGTCTCAATCTTTACAATATTATAAAAATTGACCCAAAAGTTGACCCCCAGGCCCGCACCTCAGAACCCGAAATTTTTTATAAATTTTGATTACCCATTCTGATACGAGTTCACCCATACTAAATTTATCCAATTACGATAACATTTGGTCATTCAAATCATGATTTTTCATTTTAGAAGTTTTCTTACAAAACCCACAATTCCCTCAACCCAAAACACAAATTAAATGATAAAAAAAGAACTAATTTATGAAATATAATTAATTATAGTATAAGAACACTTACCCATTAGATTTGCGTGAAAAACTCTCAAAATTGCTCACAAATCCGAAGTCCCAAACTCAAAATGAGAAGAAAATGGCTAACCCTCGTTTATAAGAATCTACCCAGGACATCCGCACCTGCGACCATGGGACCGCACCTGCGGAAATACAATCGCAGGTGCGAAAACTCACTAAAAGGTCTGGGGTCGCACCTGCGGTCAATTGGCCGCATCTGCGACTTCGCATCTTCGGAAAACAAACCGCACCTGCGAGGACTGGGTGATTTGGCCAAGTCCGCACTTGCGTGTCCGCACCTGCGGAAGGTCCATCGCAGGTGCGAGACACCAGAACCAGCAATGGTTCAGCTCTTTTTTCAAGTTCTAATATCACCCGATGAGCATCCGAAATATACCCGAGGTCCCCGGGACCCTGTCCAACCACACACACAGGCCATATAACCTAACACGGACTCGCTCGAGGTTCCAAACCACATAAAACAACACTAAAACGATGAATTAAACTAAAAATCAATGAAATTCCTCAAAACTTCTATAAACATTAAGTTTTGCATTTAAGGTCCGAAACACGTCAAACTAAGTCCGTTTCTTACCAAATTTTACAGATAACACATATAAGTCATATCAAACATGTACCAGGCTCCGGAACCAAGATACGAGCCCGATATCACAGGTTTCACCTTAAATTTCACTTTCAAAAAACCTTTATATTTTTCAGAAGATAATTTTCTTTAAAAAATTGTTTCTCGGACTTGGAACCTCGGAATTCGATTCCGGGCATACGCCCAAGTCCTATATTTTCCTACAGACCCTCAGGGACCGTCAAATCACGGGTCCGGGTTCGATTACCAAAATCGTTGACCGAAGTCAACTTTATTCAAATTTCTAATGTAAAATTATCAGTTTTCCACATAAAGCTTCCCGGCTACATGCCCGGGCTACATAGGATGACTTTTGGGTCATCATAATCTTCCCCTCTTAAACAAACGTTCATCCTCGAACGTGCCAAGATTCACTTTGAACTCATCCAATCACTGATTTCGCCTTCCAACACACACCCGGGGGTGATCCCACATCACCCCAACCTACATAAGCCTGATGACACCATCACAACTACAATATAGCCTTCTCATCATCATCGATAAGCCTCATAACTCAATTCCTCACCTTCTACTCATTTCCAAAGACCTGATTCTAAATCCATATACAGAATTAGCCTCAACCAGCTGCATCAACTCAGGTCTACGCCCACAAGGCACGACCACACAACATAGCACTTCACACGTAGGCTTAATAGCAGTTTTGATCACAATAACTGCCCGAAATCAACTCAACATTGGCAATTAGTCCCACATATGGAAGAACTCTATTTCCAAATCCCATAATACCGATAATGATGTAATAAACACGAATACATAATCATTATAAACCCGAATCACCGAGTCACAACTAACACCACCGGGCACACATCCCGCAAGCTAAACTACAGAAGCACATAACAAAATGACCGAGTATGAAAATAGAAGCATATAAAGGTACTATCAAACAAGCCCATAGGCATAACTCTCTATCAATACTGACTTACCAAAAGCAATATAACAAGGAAGAAGCAAAGCATATGAACAATTCACAAGGATTCCATCCCGATAAAAAAAAAATTCCACCGCGGTACTCAGCCCGGTCCAAACATATCCAATCACAAAGAATCAGGAGGATATCGCCCTCAACTCTATGTCATATGTCGAATATATATCATACCAATAGAGATCTCCCGCTAATTCATCTCGGCTAACAAAATCATAGCGCTCACTTAACTCACATCTCAATAGAGTATCAAATCACAACTGGTAAACAAAATACTTAGGTGAATCACATAAGGCTTACCACGAAGGACGACATGGACTCACTTCCAGTTTCACCACTAGCAAGGAAGAATAAAACAATGATAGACACGGGCTACTACTCATAGAATTTCCCAACAGAAGCAAGCACAAAATAGAGTGTAACACATGAAACTCACTCATAAATGAAACAACAAATAATGGAAACTCGTCCTGACCAACAGGACTATAGTGAAATACAATGGTACCCCACTTTAGCAAATCAAGCCATACCTGGGTGATGATATTTGGCACGACAGCCTCTAGCCTACTATACGCAACACATCAACGGGTCGGGCCTCCCCCTCTTGGGCGCCTTCTACCCACCTGAATACCCTGCTATAACACACCTACCAGAATCTTCGAACAATCTCTCACCTTGTGGCTAACATCTCCACAATGAAAAACAATCTCTCTGCCGATGTGGCTGTGGAAAACATACAATACGGATCCTCTGAGACCCATGAGTACCTGAAAAGCTCCCATGCGAAGCTGGTAATGCAAACTGAACTGGCTGACCCACGAAACCTCTACCGTGGGGGTACCCTGCTTCCATATAAAGGACTAGTGGATTTCTCCGATCTACAAGGCCTCCTTTCCTCCCTAAACCCTCACTCCCGATCTCGTCTGTCCTCTCGCTCCCGGTTCCACAAGCTCTCTAACCAGCGAGCAATCCCTACTACCTGCTGAAACGAGGCATCTGACTCTAACTTTGGAGTCCTGTTGAACCGAATATCATGCCTGAGTCCCTAAATGAATCTACAGACTCGCCTCCTAACTGAAGCAACCAACTGAGGTACATAACTGGCCGACTCACTGAATCTGACGGCGTACTCCAATGGTGACATGGCGCCCTGATGCAACAGCTCAAACTCCACGCGCTGAACATTCTAAGGAACTGAGGTGCAACCTCCCTCAAAACATCTCCAAAAACTGAATCCATGCTAGTGAAGATAACTCGGCCAGATCACCCCAACTCATATGCCACCACCGCTGATCAACCCATTACTCTGGACCTGAGACGTGACAAAAGTAATCCCGCTCGTCTTCACAATACCCGAAGTACGAAGAATATAGTGACACTCCTCCAGAAAACCTTGGGCATTATCCGCCGCCAATTCACTGGAAGATAGAAGGGTGGTACTTCCAGTACCTCTAAATCACAAGGTGCTCTTCCTCCGATGTTGCTGTCCTAACCACGGGCCGAACTGAAACCACATGACGTGCTACCATGACAACTGGAACCTGACCAATATGATCTCGCTGCTCTGGAGTGTAGACGATGGGATTCTGAACTCCTCCTCTTATCTGTGAAGCAACTGATGCACTAAAATCAACCCTGCCGGAGTCGATAAACCAATTGTACTCAAAATTATCAGGTCTCTTGAAGACCGGGGTAGTAACAGGCGCCCCCAGTACCTGTCCCCCAACTAGAACTACTAGCGACTACTCAACGGCTGCTCTGGTAGGCATCTTAACTGCGGCACGTGCTCCTCTTTGGCCTCAGTCTCTGACCCTTGCGACATTTGCTTCGGGGTAACATCATCAGGAACCGCCGTTTGTGTCCTCACCATCGGTAAGAGAATGGAACGATAATTTCAAACTTCAAAATCAATAAACTCGCACGATAAGAATAAAGGAAGTGAAATAGTCCTAATAGTTTCATAGCCTCTCGAGGATAAGTACAGACATCTCCGTACCGATCCGCAAGACTCTACTAAACTCGCTTATGACTCGTAGTACCTATGAACCTAGAGCTCTGATACCATTGGCCTAATAAGTAAAAAAAAGACATAGTTGTACCAATGACCAAAATATAATATCTATCTAAAGATTTTTCAATTTAAATAGCGGTACGATCAAATAATACGGAAGAAAATTCAATAATAGATCAACGGATAGCATAATAGAAATACGCAAAGAGAATGGAAAGAATGCAAGCCAAATGTCGGGAACCACAACCCAATTAAACACTAGCAACTCAGCAGTGCATCATTTCATTCACGTCAGTCCTTAGCCAATAAACTCAATAAAACTGGTCAAACCGTCGAGTGAAAACCTTTAAATCGTGAGTTTATTTTGAAAGCTTTAAAGATAAAATCATTTTGGAATAGAGAAATTTCTTCTTTGAAACATACTTTATCTCAATGTATATTTATACATTTTTATAAAGAGAGATCTTTAAAACATAGTCCCTTGAAAATACGTGTCGTTCCAATATACTTTCCCAAATACTGCTCTTTCAAATATCATTTTTTTCTACAAGACAAATACTTTTCAAATATACTTTCGAAATAGAAGTCCTTCAGACATTATTTTTCCTAGAGATAATTTCTTTATAACTATACTTTTCAATATGTGTGTATATATATATCTTTCGATCCAAATCTCCTCAATGATAAAACCACCGGAACTCAGTCCGCAACTCAGAATTTGTCATGCAATGCACTACAGTGGGAAAGCTCCCGGAATCTCATCCGTAGTCCCAATTTAAATATGCGATGCACTACAGGGGAAAGCTCCCGGATCTCCGTCCGTAGTCCCAATTTAAATATCGATTGCAGTATAGGGGGAAAGCTCCCAGATCTCCGTCCGTAGTCCCAATTTAAATATGCAATGCAGTACATGGGGAAAGCTCCCGGATCTCGGTCTATAGTTCCAATTTAAATATGCAATGCTATAGAGGGGGGAAGCTCCCGGATCTCGGTCCGTAGTTCCAATTTAAAAATGCAATGCAACCACTGAGGAAAACAAGCAGAATGCGACAGAAACAACATATATTGCCACAACCGGCGTTAAAGCAAACAAGACCGAATGCAAAGTGCGATGATCAAATCAATACAAAGACTTAAATCACAAAAATGGTAAAAACTCACTCATAAGAAGTAGCCACTGAAAGGAATGCCAAGCACAAAGAGAAAGCAGCATAACGAGGGGAAAACAAGGCAAATATTGCAACGATTCTATATACTCAAGTTCGCAACCAAGAAACAAAATAATCCTGGCATAGGAATCAACTATAACCAATCTCACTTAGACAATTAGCTTCACCGAATAAACTCAGTTTGAACAAATGCTCAGTAAATAGGCAGCATCAAAGAAATACCGTCAACATGGGCGATAATCAATTAACCTAAGTAGTACTTAAGGGGAAAATCATTTAAATCACAATGTACGACTCACGGTCATGCTTGACCAATGTATAGATATTCCAAGTACTTGTTAGACATTTATAGGGCGAGATTATACTAGTTTTTATCGCATAGACAGCGTATGAAGAAAGATATAGTATAACGGTAGGAAAATAAAAGTCTTCATTTAAGTCAATCAAGATCATATAAGAAACAAGGAATGCTAGGCAAGTACTTCTAATTTGAGCAGGCAGAGATGAAACTAGAAATCAGGAAATTCAGATATAACAATCCCAATTCATACACGGGGAACATTAGGACTTAAAATCCCTAAAGGGCAGTCTATTTGCAAATAAGTCCGAGTACGCACTCGTCACCTCGCGTACACGGACTACAATAAACATAGAAGGCTTAATCCTGAAGGGTTGTTCCCACACACAAGGTTAGGCAAGATACTTACCTCAAAGATGACAACCCGGTACTCAAAAATAGACTTCTCGGCTGGGAAGGCCTCCGGACGGCTCAAAATGAATAAAACAACTTCAAAATACATATAAAACGTATAAGGAACTATTCCGAATAATAAAGTCTCAATCTTTACAATATTATAAAAACCGATCCAAAAGTCGACCCCCGACCCCCACCTCGGAACCCAATTTTTTTTATAAATTTCGATTACCCATTCCGATACGAGTTCACCCATACTAAATTTATCCAATTCCAAAACCCACAATTCTCTCAATCCAAAACACAAATTAAATGATAAAAACAAGAACTAATTCATGAAATATAATTAACTTATAGTGGAAGAACACTTACCCATTAAATTTGCGTGAAATACCCTCAAAATTGCTCCAAAATCTGAAGTGCCAAGCTCAAAATGAGAAGAAAATGGCTAACCCTTGTTTATAAGAATCTGCCCAGGACATCCGCACCTGCGACCATGGGACTGCACCTGCGCAAATACCATCGCACGTGCGAAAACCTATTAAAAGGCCTGGGGTCGCACCTGTGGTCAATTGGCCGCATCTGCGAAAAACAAACCACACCTGCGAGACTGGGTGATTTGGCCAACTCCGCACCTGCGAGCTCCTCGCCGCACCTGCGGAAGGTCCGTTGCAGGTGCGAGACACCAGAACTAGCAATGGTTCATCTCTCCTTCCAAATTCTAATATCACCCGATGAGCATCCGAAATATTCCCGAGGCCCCCGGGACCCCGTATAACAACACACACAAGTCATATAACCTAACACAGACTCGCTCGAGGTTCTGAACCACATAAAACAACAATAAAATGATGAATTAAACTAAAAATCAATGAAATTCCTCAAAACTTCTATAAACACTAAATTTTGCATTTAAGGTCCGAATCACATCAAACTAAGTCCGTTTCTTACCAAATTTAACAGATAACACATATAAGTCATATCAAACATGTAATAGGCTCCGGAACCAAGATACGAGCCCGATATCACAGGTTTCACCTTAAATTTCACTTTAAAAAACCTTTATGTTTTTTAGAAAATAATTTTCTTTTAAAATTAGTTTCTCGGACTTGGGACCTCGGAATTCGGTTCCGGGCATAGGCCCAAGTCCCATATTTTCCTACGGACCCTCTGGGACTGTGAAATCACGGGTCCGGGTCCGATTACCAAAATCGTTGATCGAAGTCAACTTTATTCAAATTTCTAATACAAAATTATCATTTTATCAATTTTCCACATAAAGTCTTCCTTGCTACACGTCGTGGCTATGCACGCAAAACGAGGTGAGTTAGAAGGAGGTTTTCACGACCTCGGAACATAAAATTAGCTAGAAATATACGGGATGACCTTTTGGGTCATCACAAACCCGCTCCCACCTGTCTACTCTTATTCCTCCTTATATATATCACCCTTATTTCTCCTGTTGCGGCATGTAACCCGATCCAACCTATCCTCCCTTATTACTCCTTGTTGCGGCGTGCAACCCGCTCCCACCAGAAAATCACATATCATCATTTATAATAAAATTTTCATAGAATAGATCAAATTCTTTCACCCTATTTACGTTTCAACAATTGTAAATAGAAATTGTACTATCCAGAAGCTTCACCAATTTTCATTACACAAGGGAATCCAACCAGATTGTATTATAAAATACTATCAACCAGTCCAACCATTATTGTACTCCCATGAAACAAAAGGACAATCAATACTTCCAACCAAGTGAACCAATATATATAACAAACACGTAAGCAAAATAGGTAGACATTGAGGCATCAATGATCATGAAACAATTAAGCCAGGGATCAAATAAATTGGAAACAGGGAAAAGATCATGTTAAACAGATAATTTTGTGGTTCTTAGATACTAGTCACCTCACCTATACACCACGCACATGAAAGTTCACATAGAATTTGAGTTGGGGGTTCCTATCCTTCAAGTCAAGATTAAACCAAACACTTACCTCAATTTCACAAGAACCTCACTGCTCAAGCACAGATGTTCCTTTAGAATTATCCTCTAACGCACTCGAATCTAATCATAATTAGTTCAACATCATTAACTATTGCTAAAGGAATTAACTTTATTGAAAAATTATGGGTTTCCTAAGTTTTCCCAAAAATCCCTAATTCAACCATGAAAATTCTGGATTCTAGGTTGAAATCTTGTTAAAAGTATTTAAGGATTGAAAGGAATTGGTTAGAAATCACTTACCTATGATTTGGAGAAGTTTGGGTCTTTGGAAAATCGCCTATGGAGGTTTAGGGTTTGAGAGAATTGAAAAGTGGGTGAAAATCCCGTTTAAATTCCCACTTAACATGCTGCGGTTATCGCAAATGCGATCAGGGGTTTGCAATTGTGAACCCTTCGAAATTACTGCTGCCTTTGCATTTGCGGCTTAAGTGTCGCATTTGTGACTTTTGGGCTTCCTGGATATTCTTCGCATTTGCAAAGTAAATCTCGCATTTGCAAGGTTGGCCTTCCCCGGCCTTCTTCACATTTGCGACAAAAGATGTCGCATTTCCCAAGCCTGCAACCTTTGCATTTGCGAAACCTGATCTCGCATTTGCGAGATCAGAGACCTGTGCAAGACACCAGATATACCAGCTATGATTTCTAAGTTCTAATCACTCCGTAGCCTATCTGAAACTCATCCGAGCCCTCGAAGCTCTGATGTGTCGGAGAATTTCTGTACATTTAATACCAAATTGCTTAGATTATAGCTTCTTTTAAGAGCATTTACCTTTTATACATATAGAATTTTGATGTTTTGCATTGCATGCGGCTTAAACACTCAAGAACATGGAAAAGAGATCAAAGGAAATAAAAAGTAAGGAAATTAACACTATGTGATCGCATATTTGACAAGAGGACGTCGAAGAACTAAAATGCGAATCGCATATTGCACCCAGGGATCGCAGACCTCAACAGAAAGATAGGCCAATTTCAAGGGCAAGAATGAGGTCGATTATACGACCGCATAACTCACATGCGAGCCGCAGAGTTAACCGCAGAATCCCTGGTACCTGAAGCTACCTCAAGAATGCGATGCAAATCTACGGTCGCATATCAACAATGCGAATCGCAGATCAACAATGCGGTGACTACCTGGAAACTAGGGTTTAGAGATGCGATGAGAATTTGAAGAATGCGATCGCATAGTTGACCTGAAGGGGTATTTTTGTCCGTTTTTTGCCTTGATTTTTAACCCACTACAAATAAATCTATTTATTAAAACAAAATTACAAGTACTATATTGTCCAAGTTGTCACAAAAATACGTACAACCAAGCTCCAAACCAAAAATGCACGCAAGTCTAAAAACATCATACGAACTTGCTCGTGCGAATTTAACCACAAAATAATATCTAAAATTACGAATTTAACCTCAAAACTCGTAATTTTCTCAAGAACACTTCAAACTCACTATTTTCTCAACCGGATGTCCGAATCACGTCAAATAAACTCCGATTTCCACCAAATTTCACAGGTAGGACTTAAATATCACAACAAACCTGTATCGGGCATACGCCCAAATCCCATATTTTACTACGGACCTCGCAGGACCGTCGGAACACAAATCCGGGCCGTTTACTCAAAATGTTGACCAAAGTCAATTAAAATCAAATTTTAACTCTAAAAATTATTACTTCTCATATTTTTCACATAAAGGCTTTCTGGATTCACGTCCGGGCTGTGCACGCATATCGAGGTAATTAAAATTTAATCTTTTTAAGGCTAATGAGCCCGAAATTCAAATTCAATTCATAAGATGACCCTTTGGGTCATCACTATCTCCACCTCTAAAACAAACATTCGTCCTCGAACGGACATAGAAATTTACCTGAACTGGAAAACAAGTGGGGATATCTACTCCGCATGTTAGACTCGGACTCCCAAGTAGCTGCCTCAATAGGCTGGCCTTTCCACTGCACTCGAACTGAAGGGTAACTCTTTGACCTCAACTGACAAACCTGCCGGTCTAAAATGGCTACCGACTCCTCCTCGTAAGTCAGATCCTTGTCCAATTGGATAGAGCTAAAATCTAACACATGGGAGGGGTCATCATGATATTTCCGGAGTATAGATACATGGAATACCGGATAAACAGAGGATAACCCTGGAGGCAACGCAAGTCTATAAGCTACCTCCCCCACTCTCTCGAGAATCTCAAATGGCCCGATATACCTAGGGCTCAACTTTCCCTTCTTCCCAAATCTCATAACACCCTTCATGGGCGATACCCGAAGTAATAATCGTTCTCCAACCATGAATGCCACATAACGAACTTTACGGTCGGCATAACTCTTTTTCCTGAACTGAGCTGAACGAAGGCGATCCTGTATAATCTTGACCTTATCCAAGGCCTCCTGAACTAAGTCTGTACCCAACAACAAAGCCTCTCCTGGCTCAAACCATCCAACGGCGATCTACACCGCTTAACTTATAATGCCTCGTAGGGATCCATCTAAATGCTCTACTGATAGCTATTATTGTAAGCAAACTCCACTAACGGCAATAATTGATCCCAAGAACCTCCAAAATCAATAACACAAGCGCGAAGCATATCCTCCAAGATCTGACTAGTACACTTGGACTGCCCGTCCGTCTAAGGATGGAATGTTGTTCTCAACTCAACCCGTGTACCCAACTCACACTGAACTGCCCTCCAAAAGTTTGAGGTAAAATACGTACCTCGATCAGAAATAATAGACACGGGCACAACCGTGAAGACGAACGATCTCTCGAATATATATCTCTGCCAACCGCTCCGATGTATAAGAACTTTCCACCGAGATGAAATATGCTAATTTGGTCAGCCTAATTTGAGCTTCTAAAAACTAGCTTCGCACTCGTCCGACCACTTGAATGAGGCACCCTTCTGAATCAATATAGTCATCGGGGTTGCTATGGATGAGAACCCTCCAAAAAACGACGGTAGTAACCCGCCAAACCCAAGAAGCTCCTGATTTCCGTGGCTGAAATGGGTCTAGGCCAGTTCTTGACTGCCTCTATCTTCTTAGGATCTACCTGAATACCCTCTACTGATACGATGTGACCCAAGAAAGCTACTGAATCTAACCAGAACTCGCATTTTGAAAATTTTGCATACAGTTACTATCCCTCAAAGTCTGGAGCGCTATTTGGAGGTGCTGCTCATGCTCCTCCCGACTGTGGGAGTATATTGGAATATCATCAATGAACACAATTATTAAGGCATCCAGATAAGGCTTGAAAACTTGATTCATCAAGTCCATAAATGTCGTTGGGGCGTTAGTCAAGCCAAAAGACATCACCAGAAATTCATAGTGCCCATACCTCATTCGAAAGGCTTAGGGGCATCAGACGCCCTAATCTTCAAGTGATGGTAGCCCGACCTCAAATCAATTTTCGAAAACACCCTGGCACCCTGAAGTTAATTGAATAAATCATCAATTATGGGCAATGGATACTTATCCTTGATAGTAAATTTTTTCAAATGCCGGTAATCTATACACATTCTCATTGATCAATCCTTCTTCTTCACGAACAAAACCGGTGCACCCCAGGGAATGAAGCCCTTATCAAGAAAGTCTTGCAACTGTTCTTTCAGTTCTTTCAATTATGGTAGGGTCATCCGGTATGGAGGAATAGAAATGGGGTGAGTGCCCAGAGCCACATCAATGCAAAATCGATATCCCTGTCATGTGGCATCCCTGACAGGTCTACAGAAAACACCTCGGGAAACTCACGAACTATAGGCACCGAATCTATAGAAGGAACCTCAGCATTAGAATCACGAATATGTTCCAAATAATCCAAACATCCCTTCTCAACCATGCAACGAGCCTTGGTATAAGAAATAACCCTACTAGATGAATGACGACGAGTTCCTTTCCACTCTAATCGAGGCAACCCCGACAAGGCTAAAGTAACTGTTTTGGTGTGACAGTCCAAAATAGCGTAATAAGGCGATAGCCAATCCACACCTAATATGTCATCCAAATCGACCATGTTAAGAAGCAAAAGGTCCATACTGGTTTTAAGACCCTCAATAACGACCTCACACGAATGATACACACGATCTACAACAATGGCATCCCCCACGGGCGTAGACACATAAAAAGGGACACTCAAGGAATCACGGGGCAAAACCAAATACGACACAAAATAAGATGACACATAAGAGTAAGTAGACCCTGGATCAAACATAACTGAAGCATCTCTATTACAAACTGAAATAGTAAATGTGATAACGCCATCAGAGGACTCCACCTCCGGTCTGGCTGGAAATGCATACAACCGGGGCGGGGCCCCATTACCCTAAACCGCGTCTCTAGGAGGACCTCTGACAGGTTGACCTCCACCTCTTGTGGGTTGGCCTCCACCTCTAGCTGGCTGGCTTCCACGTCTAACATTCTAACCTCTACCTCTGACTACCTGACCCCTACCCCTAGCTGGTTGGGCAGGTGATGCTGCAGCTGGTGCCAGAACTATATCATGAGAACCTTGATACTGAGGCTGATTACCCAAAAATCTAGGACAAGCTCTCCGAATATGCCCATACTCACCACACTGATAACACCTATCCTGATACTGAGGCTGACCCTGACGAGCCGGCTGACCATGATGATAACTCCGAAGAGGAGGTGCTATGATAGGGGCTGACTGATTAGAATAAGGAAAATAAGAGCCACGACCACCTGAGGCACCATGGGACGTCTGTAGCACTGAATGAAATAGCTTGGAAGAATGGCCTCTACCCTGAGTACCCCCACCTCCAGATAAGGCACTGCTGAATCCACCGGAATGGTGAGGTCTCTTGTCTGAACTCTGACCTCCCAATCCAAGAACCATCTCCACTCTCCTAGCCACATTGGCCGAAACCTGTAAGGAAATATCGTTCCCCGTCTCTTTGGCCATCTGCAACCTGAAGGGCTGAGCAAGGCTCTCAATAAATCTCCTGACCCTCTCTCTCTCTGTGTGGGTAACAAAATAATAGCATGTCGAGCCAAATCTACATATCGAGTATCATACTGGGTGACAGTCATGCTTCTCTACAGAAGGTGCTCAAACTTGCGGTGACAATCCTCTCTAGTAGTGATAGGAAGAAACTTCTCCAAAAAGATATGTGAAAATTTATCCCAAGTCAGAGCACGTGACCCATCTGGTCTAGTCAACAAATAATCTCTCCACCATTTGTTAGCGGAACCAGTCATTTGAAAAGCGGTGAATTCGACCCCATTGGTCTCCAAAATACCCATGTTCCGAAGAACCTCATGAAAACTATCAAGATATTCATGAGGATCCTCTGAAGTGGCACCACTAAAGTGAACAAGGAAAAACTTTATGAACCTTTCAAATCTCCACAAAGCATCGGAAGACATAGCTGCTCCATCAATAAGCGGCGCTATAGCTACTGGCTGAACTACCCCAACTGGATTGGCTGCTGGGGTCTGAATCTGAGGAGTAGTCTGCTCAGGAGTGGGTAGCAGGAGTCTAGACCCCTCCTCCAGCCGGAGATTCGGCTATTGCCACGGGGAGTGCGCTAGTCTGGACTACACTCTACATGAGGCTCACTAATCGGGCCAAAGCATCCTGAAGCACCGGGGTAGAAATAAACCTCTCTAGGACCTGAGTTGGTCCCTCTGGAACGGTCAGATATGGAGCCCCCTCATAAATATCTATCTGGGGATTCGCAGCTGGAGCTGCTGTCTGAGCAACAGGCTGAGTCCTGCCCCTACCTCGGCCTCTGCCCCTTATAGGAGCTGATGGAGGATCAGATTTTTTGTCAGTGGAATAAGAAGTACGTGTTCTCGCCATCTGCGAGAGAATAAAAGAGTTCAATCAGTATTTGAGATATAAAAAATCATACGACAGAGTAGACATAAAAAATGAGTTTGTTCCTAAATTCATAGCCTCTGATAGATAAGTACAAACCTCTCCGAACCAATCCTTCATACAATATTAAGCTTGTTCGTGAATTGTGAGACCTAGGCAACCTAGTGCTCTGATACTAACTTGTCACGACCCAAATTCCCAACCTTCGGGATCGTGATGGAGCCTAACACCATACTTGCTAGGCAAGCTATTGTTAGAAATTTAGCTAACCATTTTCCTTTAAGAATTTGTTTAATAAATAAGAAATTTAAGATAGTGAGGAATTTAATACTATCGAATAAGCGAATCAAGAATAATAATTGAAATAATGAACGAACCACGAACTAATACTAATATATTTAACTACCCAGGGTCTGGAGTCACAATTCATGAACTACTAAAGAATACTACAAGTATTGGGCTGAAAGAAAATATGTATTTGTTTCGAACTACATAAAACAGTAAATGAATAAATGGGAGAAGACTCTAGGAATCTACGGACGCCAGCAGATCTACCTCGTGTCTCCCAGCGAATAGTATCAGCTACTACTTCCACCTAGCTCTGGCTGGTACCTGGATCTGCACAAGAAGTTCAGAGTGCAGTATTAGTACAACCGACCCCATGTACTGGTAAGTGCCGAGCCTAACCTCGATGAAGTAGTGACGAGGATACGGCGGGGCATTTATAACATAACCTAGATACAATGTATAATAAAGAAAGAAGGGAATAATACCGAATTAAACAGTAATTTGCAACAGTTAATAAAAAAACTCGGTTAA